>JARJHM010000682.1:0-173272 GCA_033356055.1 Carex pumila
GCAAGCACCTCCAACTGTGGTACCCAAGCAAATACCTTTCCTCTACCTCTTACCTCTTCGTCAAAACCATCAGGCATGTGGGCATTCTCGGTACCACGTATTGAACCAGGTCGAACCACCCATAAGAAAGGCTGACCACTATTGGCCAGTCCCCAAGCAGTCTCCAAAAATTCCCCATAATCCATTGAAGCCAGACTACCGAAACTGGCATATAAAACCGAATTTGGGGCCTGTGTATCTAACCAGTCCAAACAACTTCTATCTGGCGGGAGCAAACTGCTTTGCAATTGGGAAGTGAACTTGTGAAGGGGACCGATGGTAAATATAGGAACAGAAAACTCTTGGTGGAGCTTCTCAATATCATCACTCTCAATGGCATTGAAGGTATTTATTATGATACCAGAGGAATTTTTTGCAGCCTCAACATCTTGTGTGATGATCATAGCTAGATCAACTATGTTGCTATTATTCATGCCAATTAAGTCCTTCACCCGGTATGGTGGGAGCTCTGTCACAAGTTCATCCTTCTGGGATTCTGAAAAATAAAAAAAGAAAGAAATCAATTATAATACATGAAGTTATGAAGGGCTAAATCTACCCTCACAGAATAGTCTGATCTCAGGACAGAACATTCAATCGTTGTTGCGCACTAACCTTGTAAAGGATAATACCCCTTCGCCCGTAGAACAGGAAAAGTAATAAACCATCTCAGGCTAGCTGCACTACCTGTTTTAAGCACCAACGATGCAACTCCAAGCTGCTTTGCCACAGCATGCATCTTGTACCAGTTCAAGTCAGCTACAAGACATGCAACTCCTTTATTTTCATCTAAAATTTTTGTAAGACTATCATGGAAAGGCCCTTCACAATTATTATTAAGCACTATGATCTGGGAAAGGATGTCATCTTGTTCAAACTGATCCGGGGTAGTCCCGTCTACTATGGAGATGAAATCATATGATGGGTGTTTTGTAGGATCAATGGAGTTGAATTGGGTGTGAAAAATGGTGATGGCAAAGCCGTGCGAGTGAAGCAAAGAGGCAAACTGTAGCATAGGATTGATGTGACCTTGGTATGGCAATGGAAATAACAGTATCCGGCAGCTCATTGGTACTCTCAGTTCACCTGACATGGTTTGATGATTGTTATGTTCCTCAATATTCGTTAAAGAAAGATACAACAAAGCAGTAGCAATGAGATCTGGATCTCAATTTTTTAAGTGTTTCTATATATGCAGTCCAACTGGACCGTCAGTATTAGATGGAGATTAAAAATTGGAGAGTGCTATATTGATCTCATTAATTACGATTTTGATAGCTGAGAGAAACCATTTGCTCTGAATACTTATTATATCCTCATACTCTTCTTTCCATATCTATCACAATTAATTGCCACAATGAATACAAAAGTTAATAAAGAAGATAATCAACACAGGAAGGTTTTAAGGAGCATTCGCCTTCAAAACACAATCTTGATACCAGCAAAAATGATCATTAGTATTTTATCATATTTTTTTTATATATTATATCTTGATTTTCATATCTATAATGATTTGATTAGTAATTGTATTTTGTAAGGAATACTAGATATCATATAGATTTTCAGTTCAATTTCTTTTATCAAGGAATACATAAGGAAATTTTCATTAATATTTTTTTTTCAAAATAATAAGTGAAAGTTCAAGAGAAAGAAAGATTGTTCAAGGGATAATAAATATTAATTGTGACATTCTTCCTATCTTAATTGTTTTCTTTATTTGCTTTTATATTAATTGTGAGTTGTGGCAGATAAGAGAGAGTATAAGCGTATAATAGATATTCAGAGAGAAAATTTTCTCTCTTACTCTCAAAATTGTAATTGATTATCTTAATATAGCGCTCCCCTTAAATATTTAATCCTGTCGGATTAAAGAAACAGCATAATGTTGCATTTGAATTTTCTTCAATGTATGCTACTGGTTCATTAATAAATGTAACCGCGACAGAATGGTAGGTACGTATTTAATTTAATTATTAAAGAGGGAAATAACAATTTACCACCGCTGTACCAACTAAAATCATGTGGCAATTTTTTTTTTTCACTGGTGATGACTGGTGAGAGCGTGGAATTCATATCACCAACAGGGTATTGTTTTAGAATTTGCACGATGATTGATGTCATGCAAATCCATAGAATGTTGTATTTCTTTATTTAACCTTGTATTTTTAAAATGTTCTTTTGTAAATATTAGTTGTCTTTGAAAGACATTTGAGGATCTGACATTTGAGGCTCTTCTTCCGTCAATGGATGTGTTACATCGCTTGCTCTGTCCATCTTGCCGTGCTAGGTTTGAACTGTTTGTTCCGGATTAGTATCTAATACAAGCAAGGTCGACTCTTGTGGGCCATTTGGTGTGCAAAGAGGAGCACCAGATTTTACTAACAATTGTATCTTTTGCAAGGGTATGCTGGAAAAGCATCGAAGGTTTGTTAAAATCCAACACCTATACAAGTTGGAGCTGTAGTCTTTATTACAACAAATTAAGACATTGATCACGACACTGCACCAAGATATATAGGTACTGAAAATCTTGAGAGATTATACATTTTAAATTTCATACTAATGCACTGTACCAAAGTTAATATGGTGATATTCGTGGTGAAGTAATATTAATCTCACGAAAGGAGCGTTATTTTTATTACATACATATATATGCTAAAAGAAGTACATCCCAACTCTTATTACATCCATATATATGCTAAAAGAAGTACATCCCAACGGTATCAATGTCAGAAATACGACTAGGACGATAATATGTGGTCGACCAACTTATTAATGGCCAAATAAGAGGATCCATTTGCCTTGATACAATCCGATGCATTTCTTCTCAGTTCCCTCATTCTCTCTCTCATTGCATTGCCTTCTTTCTCCCTCATCAAACTTCTAATAGCCTTTGCAATCATCCTTCTCTCTAACTTCTCCTCCAACTCAATACCCACCTTCCAGACATGCGTTACATATCTAGCATTCCCCATTTGATCAGCAAAATATGGCCTACATATCATCGGTACACCTTCGCTTATCCCCTCAAGTGTCGAGTTCCAGCCGTTATGAGTCCAGAAACCTCCAACAGCATCATGGGCAAGCACCTCCAACTGTGGTACCCAAGCAAATACCTTTCCTCTACCTCTTACCTCTTCATCAAAACCATCAGGCATGTAGGCATTCTCGGTACCACGTATTGACCCAGGTCGAACCACCCATAAGAAAGGCTGACCGCTATTGGCCAGTCCCCAAGCAGTCTCCAAAAATTCCCCGTAATCCATTGAAGCCAGACTACCAAAACTGGCATATAAAACCGAATTTGGGGCCTGTGTATCTAACCAGTCCAAACAACTTCTATCTGGTGGGAGCAAACTGCTTTGCAATTGGGAAGTGAACTTGTGAAGGGGACCGATGGCAAATATAGGTACAGAAAACTCTTGGTGGAGCTTCTCGATATCATCGCTCTCAATGGCATTGAAGGTATTTATTATGATACCGGAGGAATTTTTTGCAGCCTCAACATCTTGTGTGATGATCATAGCTAGATCAACTATGTTGCTATTATTCACGCCAATTAAGTCCTTCACCCGGTATGGTGGGAGCTCTGTCACAAGTTCATCCTTCTGGGATTCTGAAAAATAAAAAAGAAAAGAAATCAATTATAATGCATGAAGTTATGAAGGGCTAAATCTACCCTCACAGAATAGTCTGATCTCAGGACAGAACATTTAATCATTGTTGCACACTAACCTTGTAAAGGATAATACCCCTTCGCCAGTAGAACAGGAAAAGTAATAATGCATCTCAGGCTAGCTGCACTACCTGTCCCAATCACCAACGATGCAACTCCAAGCTGCTTTGCCACAGCATGCATCTTGTACCAGTTCAAGTCAGCTACAAGACATGCAACTCCTTTATTTTCATCTAAAATTTTTGTAAGACTATCATGGAAAGGCCCTTCACAATTATTATTAAGCACTATAATCTGGGAACGGATGTCATCTTGTTCAAACTGATCCGGGGTAGTCCCGTCTACTATGGAGATGAAATCATATGATGGGTGTTTTGTAGGATCAATGGAGTTGAATTGGGTGTGAAAAATGGTGATGGCAAAGCCGCGCGAGTGAAGCAAAGAGGCAAACTGTAGCATAGGATTGATGTGACCTTGGTATGGCAATGGAAATAACAGTATCCGGCAGCTCATTGGTACTCTCAGTTCACCTGACATGGTTTGATGATTGTTATGTTCTTCAATATTCGTTAAAGAAGGATACAACAAAGCAGTAGCAATGAGATCTGGATCTCAATTTTTTAAGTGTTTCTATATATGCAGTCCAACTGGACCGTCAGTATTAGATGGAGATTAAAAATTGGAGAGTGCTATATTGATCGCATTAATTACGATTTTGATAGCTGAGAGAAACCATTTGCTCCGAATACTTATTATATCCTCATACTCTTCTTTCCATATCTATCACAATTAATTGCCACAATTAATACAAAAATTAATAAAGAAGATAATCAATACAGGAAGGTTTTAAGGAGCATTCTGTTGGTCGAGCAATAATCTTTTTCGTATATTTGATTAATTTGTAAAAATATACAATTATTGAATTTTACGATTTCTTTTATTTTTGAAAGAAATGTAGATTCAAGTAAAATTGAATTGCATTATGAAATACTTAGATTGAAGAAATTATGAAAACATTTATCAAGAATACAAATTGTAAAATCTGAAGCTTGATAAAGTATGTTTGGGACTATTTACACACGGATCAAACGTTGATAACGTTTGTAAAACGTTGTAATGTTTTAGAGCTTGTCAGAAACGCTGAAGTAACAATTTGATCAAACTTAGAAATAGCTTAAAACGTCGTAATCTTTTATAAACATTGTAACGTTTTAGGACTGATAGAATTGCTGAAGCACAGTCGTACAGAATCAACTTGAAACGTTATAATGTTTTACAAACATTGTAACGTTTTAGGAATGTCAGAACGTTAAATACAACTGTATCAAATTCAAAATTTAAGTTACAAACGTTATAACGTTTTAATTAAATCTGAGCTTCAGAAAATCATATTTTTGATTAAATTTTTATAGTAGAAAACATTACATAACGTTTTACAATCGTTGTAACTTTTACTGTGTCACACCTCCGATCCGGAGGTGCTACGATTCTACCGCATCAATTTATCATTCAATATATGTAACATATGACATGGATCTTTTTATGCATTGTCAATAGCATCCATTATATTTTTGCCACAACCCAAATAATTAACAATAATTACTTGACATTTATAGTGGATGATGCTAGAGAAATATTCTCTGCATTCTGTCAGATAAAATAAACCCAAATTTCATACCTTTAGGTGGCCCTGCTGTCAATTATAACACGAAAACGTTTCTCTGACTTCGCATAATGAACCTGTAACCCACAAGGGGAAACAAGTAAGAAATAATAAATTATTTCTCAGTGTTGATTACCACTCAGATTATTAGATTCGAAGAAAATTCATATTCAAAATGAAATCACTGCACGAGAAATAAACATTTAATTTCATAATGACGAATGCAAATGCTCAATAACAGTGTCCAATTGAACAACAAAAATTAGATAAATAAATAAGAACTCCAATAATCTTATCAGAATAGATGGTTTGGATCAAAGTCTTTTAAACCATAAAGTCTGATAATATTTGGAACCTAATCTTTATAACCACTATGTTTGGTAATATTTGGTTTCTTAACTCTACAATTTCTAGTCTGAAAACACTGAAAGATATCATAACATGTATCTATCGTGTCAGGCTTATACTATTATAACTATCATTACAATTGGTTAACGAAAACAATACAAAATCAATATCACAATACTGCCATTATCGGAAAAAAAAAATCAATGACAAGACAGGTGCCACAGTTCATTAGTCTCACAGCTACAATTTACATTTATTTAATATCCCCTATTCAACCGGTACTGAATTCAGTTGGGGCCATTCACCATATGCGCATAAGGGTCCTGGAGTAAAGTCTAGTAGCTAGCTAGACTTTACGATATATTAATCAATTTTCTCCATTATATGGAGGTTCAAGGATTACAGTATTTCATATTCAATTAATTCAGTTACTGTGGTCTCAATCAATCATTTACAATAAGAATCAATCAATCGATAAACCATATCAACATGATAGTCAATAGACATACCTGTAATTCAGTTTCAGTTATATTAGGCTATGCATATGATGCAACAATTCAATCAATGCAGTCAATCCAATATTCAAAATGCACAGCGAGTTATGATTTAATTTCTAGTCATGAATCTCAGACTAATCCAATAACCTCACACTTGATATCGTAGGGCAATAGGTGAGATCTATAGCAATCTGTTCTTCCTAAATATTCATTTCGTCAATTTCCTCCATTAGTATGCCTATATCAGAATTATATATATTCTGGTCAATACTTGTAATATTTCTATTATAACATAGCAGTCAAGGTATTTCAATATTTAACTCTCATGGGCTTATTTGATAAATTCATATCAAGTATTTCTGTAGATATTTATCATAACTCCGTCCTCATTCTTTTTGTTTGCTGTTTAAAATTAATCTTGATCATTAAACAATATTATTAGTATCCTTTCAATTGAAAGTATAAGTTCGGGTCCAATCTATTAATTAAGTTCAAGTCCAATAACAAGTCTAGTTTGAATTAGATTAATTGTTCAAGTGTTATGAGCCTACACCCTTTTCTTCTTTCTTATATTTTACTTCTATTAATTCATTACTCATAGCTCAAATAAATTTTATCTTAATACCTACCTGACACTATTAATACTTTATCATAATGCACCTTACTCTCTCTAATTTGATTAAATTACCAACTCATAGGAATTTATTCAATTAAACCTTTCATTTTGTAATTCTTTTACAATCAAGCCCTTGAGAGTTCAAATCAGTATACTATACAAGCAACCATAATAGATTAGTATCTCTTATACAAGTAACCATACTAAATTAGTACCAAGAGATACTGATTTTAGTAACACACCCATAGCACTCAACCAGGGATCAATTTATTGGAAATGAATTAAACCACATGAAAAGGATAACCATACCCGATACAAGACGGTTTGAGTTCTAAATAGGAAGCCTTTAATTTAACCAATTTAATAACCTACACACAATCATGGAATTGTATGCCAGATCCATAAAAACATACATGAAGCTCGATAGTCAATTATAGCAACTGGGCTCAAATCCAATAAAGCAAATAATAGAAAAATAACAAGAAGAACTTCAACCAATCAACTTGTCAAAGTGATTCATAACACAGTAAGGTTTGCTTACTCATTTATCACAGGTTATCAAACTCTAGTCGGATGAGAGAAAAATAGTACCAAGAGAGGTCGAATGAGATAGATATACATAGTCACACAACACGGCTGAGTAAGAGAGAGCACACAATGTCAGATCCTAGATCTGATAATGTGAACTGAAATCGCAATTGAGCCGTAAAGATAGCTTTTTGGACGAATTTCAGAATCTGAGCTGAAGCTCAGCGATAATGGTGAAAAGAGAGAAATTGAGTAAATTGGAAAAGTTTGTTATTTCATTTCTTGATTTGATTGGATACATCAACTAGCCTTATATAGGCGACACTGTTCAGTAAGAAATACAAAAAATCTACGTAACAGATGCGTTAATTGCATTGCGAGGCGACACCTCAGCTCCACGGTATCATCCTGCTTATTTGGCCTAACTGATTCATAACAGATTTTACTGTAGCGAAGTGCATGGGTCCCGCCCATCAGCTTCTCTTCTCCATCTAATGGTCAGTTCGCTCAAACAAGGGTGGAGCCCAGTTCGCAGTGAAAGTCCCTTTTAATTCCTCTCTGACCGCTTTGCTGCCCTTGCCCAAACTCCTTTCTTCACCCATAGCGTTGACTGGGTCAAAATTGGCTTCAATTGATCCCAATTCAGTTCCAGGATCTGACAATCCCCCCTCCATAGCCTTTTTCTCGGCCTCGAGAATAAAATTTGGATATTTTCTTGCAATGACTGAGTAATCTTCCCAGGTTGCGTCCTCTACCTCCTGGTCTCTCCATTGAACTAAGATTTGAGCAGCTACAACATTCCTTTTCTTCACCATCCTTCTAGCCAGTATTGCTTGAGGAATTTCAGCTGTGTCTGGGTTTGGCCCCAGTAATGGCAACATCGGTGATACCGCTTGATCCTTCCCAACACGAGCCTTGAGCAAGGAGACATGAAAGACGGGATGAATTGACGAACCTTCAGGTAGGTTGAGAAGATATGCACATGTACCGATTTTTTTAAGCACCTCAAAGGGTCCAAAAAATTTAAAATTTAGCTTCTGGTTTCCCATACCAGTCACTGACACTTGTCGGTAAGGTTGAATTTTGAGATATACCCAATCGCCTTCCTGAAATTTTCTCTCGCTTCTATGCTTATCTGCAAAAAGCTTCATTCTTTCTTGAGCCCTTATCAAGTTTCCTTTTAATTACAAGAGAGTTGTTTGACGGTCCTTGAGTAATGAGTTCACTGACTCCACCTGGCTCTTTGGAGCACTGCCAAGTGCTAGTTGAGGAGGTGGATAGCCATAGAGTGCTTCAAATGGGGTCAGTTTAATGGAGCGGTGATAACTCGTGTTGTACCACCATTCAGCAAGTGACAGGTATTTCATCCATTCCTTCTGCTTGTCAAAGGCCATACTCCTTAGGTAAGATTCTAAACACTGGTTGACTCTTTTCGTTTGCCCGCCCGTCTGTGGATGGTAGGCGGTACTCATGTTTAGCTTCACCCCTAGTTTCAGCATTAGCTCACTCCAAAAACGGCTGGTAAAAATTGGGTCTCGGTCAGTGATTATGGTTTGAGGGAGGCCATGGTGCTTATAGATTTGATCCAAAAATGCCTGAGCTACATCAATTGCACGGTAGGGGTGAGATAAAGCAATGAAATGACTGTATTTCGTCAACCTGTCCACAACAACCATTATTACCTCCTTACCCCTTGATTTAGGCAAATCGGTGATAAAATCCATACCGATACTAGACCAAGCCTCATCAGGTACCGGTAGTGGTTGCAAAAGGCCTGGGGTTGCAATATTTTCAGATTTATTGAGTTGGCAGTTATGGCACGACTTGATGAACTGATGTACATCTTCTTTTAGGTTAGGCCAATAGAACATTTTCTTGATTCGTTGATAGGTTGCAATGATTCCTGAATGCCCTCCAGTAGCTAAATTGTGCAATTCTTTAATGATGATCTTTCTCCAATTTCCACTATTACCCACACAAATTCTACCTTTCTTCCTAATTATGCCCAAGTGTTGAGTTAGCTGCAGCTTGCTTGTGTGCTGGTCAAGGTGGTTGCCTGAGTTGTTTTTGAGTTGTTCTTTCAGCCCTTCAATCTAGGAATCACCATCATAGCTGTTTTGCACCTCCTCCATCCATTGAGGTCTGAGTTCACTCACAGCCATAAGACCTGTATTAAAATCATTTACCTTGCCTTCTTGCCCTTCTAATCTGGATAGAGCATCAGCCACCCTATTTTCACAACCTCTTTTGTACTCAATTTCATAATCTAACCCCATCAGTTTGCTTAATCCTCTATGTTGGTTGGAGGTGTTGAGCTTCTGTTCTAGCAGGTATTTGAGACTGATGTGATCAGTCTTAATCACGAATTTGCCACCCATGAGATAATGCCTCCACTTAGTAACCGCAGTAATTAGGGCTAAAAATTCTTTTTCATAAGTTGAGAGGGTTTGATTTTTTGGCCCAAGTTTCTTGCTAAGGTAAGCAATTGGGTTTCTTCCCTGCATTAAAACAGCCCCAAGGCCATCCCTACATGCATCCATTTCAATGATGAAAGGCTTAGAGAAATCTGGCAAGGAGAGAACAGGTGCTTGGGTCATGGCAATTTTGAGTTGATTGAATGCCTGCAAGGCCTCTTCACTCCACAAAAAGGAATCTTTCTTTAGCAGGTTAGTAAGTGGTTTAGAAATGACTCCATAGCCTTGAACAAATTTCCTATAATAACCCGTCAGTCCAAGGAAACCTCTCAATTCCTTCACAGACTTAGGAACATGCCATTTCGCCATAACTTCGATTTTCTTACTATCTGTTGCCACTACTCCATTTGAGATGATAAACCCCAAGTATTCTATACTTTCTACCCCGAAATCACACTTACTCCTTTTGACATATAGGTGGTTGTCCTTGAGGGTTTGAAAGGCTTGCCTTAGGTGCTGAAGATGTGATTTTTGATCGCTACTGTACACAAGGATATCATCAAAAAACACCAATATAAACCTTCTGAGATACGGTTTACAAATGGAATTCATAAGGGCTTGGAAGGTTGCAGGGGCATTAGTTAGCCCAAATGGCATGACATTAAACTCATATAGTCCATCATGAGTTTTGAAGGCTGTTTTATGCCTATCTTCTTCACACATTCTTATTTGGTGATACCCCGCCCTTAGGTCCAGTTTTGAAAAAACAGTAGCGTGTTTGAGCTCATCCAATAAATCATCAATTACTGGAATTGGAAACTTGTTTTTGATAGTGTTGTCATTGAGTTTCCGAAAATCTACACACATTCTCCATGTACCATCTTTTTTCTTGACCAACAGTATAGGAGAAGAATATGGGCTAGTTGAGGGTTGAATGAAACGGTTCTTCATGAGCTCTTCTACAATTTTCTCAATCTCCAATCTCTGAAAATAAGAGAATCTGTAAGGCCTAAGACTTACCACTTTGCTTGCATCTTTAAGGGAAATTTTGTGATCCACTTCCCTCATTGGAGGCAACTCAACTGGTTCTTGAAATAATTCAGAATACTCAGTCAGAATTTTCTGAATTGGTGGACTGATCTGCTCCTCTTCTTGCTGTATTTGTCCATCTAGGTTGAATAGGTGTGCCAACATCACTTCGCTGCCCTTCTTTTTCTCCTTTTCAATGTTAAATTCTTGTTCACTAATTTTCACTTCTACCACTACATCTTCAACCTTCAAAAAGACTGAATTGCCCTTGTTATTAAACCTCACACTTCCTTCTAAGTAGTCTTTGGTTATAGGTCCAAACTGGGACAACCAATTCACTCCTAAGATTATATCAAACCCAGGTACCCCCAGTGCCATCAAACTGGCTTCAAATGTAGTGTTTTGTATAGTGAACTTCAGATTTGGACACATCAGCTTTGAGGTCAATTTAGCACCATTTGCTACACCAACTGACATAGCTTTTATAGGGATACATTGGAGCTGCAATTTCTGAATTAGAGCAGGATTAATGAAGGAATGAGTGCTTCCCCCATCCATGAAGATACACACAGGTTCTTGACCGATATACCCCTTGAATTTTAGAGTACCATTGTTCTTATAATTTCCATGAGTGCAAAGTGAAAGAGTGGCATGCTTTTCTTCTTCACGCTCTTCTCCTCTCTCCCCCTCTACTTCTGAAGTTTCATTTTCAGTTACCCCACTGCCTTGACCTGCTTCCTCTTCTCCTTCTTCTTCATCAACATCCATAGTATGTAATGTTTTACTTCCACACTTATGTCCCATAAAATATTTGTCACCACATTTGAAACAAAGACCTTTGGCTCTCATATCGTCCATGGTCATAGTTTTACTGCCATCACCACTCCCTTTTGTGTTATTTAAACTAGTATCACTCCATTTTCTGGCCCCCAAATCACCATTTTTATTCAACCTCAGATTCTGATATTGCTGGTTTGGATTCGGGTAAGTCTGATTTTTGACTGTACCAGTAAGTTTCTTGCTACCCCCCAGCACAACCTCTATTTTTCTAGCATACCTGATAGATGCCTTGAGAGAAGAGGGTTCAAACAAATCAATTGTGTTTCTGATTTCTTCCTTCAATCCACTTATAAAACAGCCCACATAGAATTCTTCACTTGCACTAATCTGACCCTTACTAATCAGTCTAGATTTTGCCCTTAAGAAACTTTTTGCATAATCATCCACTCTTCCTACTTGATGAATTCTTTTGAACTCATCAATTGGGTTCCCTTTTGTTTCAGCAAAGAAATCCATTACCTCTTCAACGAAAGAAGGCCATGAAGGCAATTTCTTGGAATTCTTGACTGCCTTATACCATGCCTTAGCATCACCAGTTAGGCTCATCGTTGCCATCCTTGTTTTATGCATCTCAGGAATCTGGTACAGCTCAAAATACTGTTCACATTCTTCAATCCAATCTACTGGATCTTCTCCATCAAATACAGGGAAATCAAGCCTAGGAATATAACACCTTTGACTCTGAGAATGGGTATCACCTTTGCCTTTGCCTTTTTCTGGCTGAGGACCTTCAGTCTCCTCCATCTCTTCATCAAATGTATCTAGAGGCCGCTTAGGTTGTGGATTGCTTGTGTGTATCGCATCACTGTTCTCCCCAGCCTCAGCATTACTGCGCTCCATCAGAACCTCCAGCATATGCACCACCTTGCTGTGATTATCATCCAGTTTCGTCTCCACTTGATAGATCTTTGATTTCAATTCCTTCTGAGACAATTCAGACTTCGACTCTAGTCTTGTGAGTCGATCGTTGAGATTTTCTATTTCCATCTGCTGCTCTTCATCCACTGATGCTGAACTTCGAGTTCTACCGGCCATGGCCGATCTCTTGCCCTTCTTGGGACGTGACTTCCCCAGCTGCGATCTTGATGCTCTGATACCACTTGTCAGATCCTAGATCTGATAATGTGAACTGAAATCGCAATTGAGCCGTAAAGACAGTTTCTTGGACGAATTTCAGAATCTGAGCTGAAGCTCAGGGATAATGGTGAAAAGAGAGAAATTGAGTAAATTGGAAAAGTTTGTTATTTCATTTCTTGATTTGATTGGATACATCAACTAGCCTTATATAGGCGACACTGTTCAGTAAGAAATACAAAAAATCTACGTAACAGATGCATTAATTGCATTGCAAGGCGACACCTCAGCTCCACGGTATCATCCTGCTTATTTGGCCTAACTGATTCATAACAGATTTTACTGTAGCGAAGTGCATGGGTCCCGCCCATCAGCTTCTCTTCTCCATCTAATGGTCAGTTCGCTCAAACAAGGGTGGAGCCCAGTTCGCAGTGAAAGTCCCTTTTAATTCCTCTCTGACCGCTTTGCTGCCCTTGCCCAAACTCCTTTCTTCACCCATAGCGTTGACTGGGTCAAAATTGGCTTCAATTGATCCCAATTCAGTTCCAGGATATGACACACAAAGTCATCGATTCAATCGTATCGATCAGCAAGGGAGATAGATGGACGAAATTTAGCCCCCCACTGTTGTTGTTGTTTTTTTTCTTTTCTTTTCTTTTTTTTCTCGTTTCTTTCTTTTATCTTTCATTTCTCTTTTATTTTTGAAAATATGTTAGAATTTTTTAATAGGTTATATTTGTTTTTAAATTTCTGTTTTTTAATACGAGCAAGATTGACTCTTGCGGGCCATTTGGTGTGCAAAGAGGAGCACCAGATTTTTCTAACTATTATATCTTTTGCAAGGGTATGCTGGAAAAGCATCAAAGATTTGTTAAAATCCAATGCCTATACAAGTTGGTGTTGGATTTTGAGACGTCTAATTACAATAATTAAGTTTGACATACGTACATTATGATTATAATATCAAATACTGTCGCAAAATTACATTTATGTAATGATTGAAATATGTCAAACAATGTAATTAATTAAGTCATGGCATCATACGTATTTAAATAAGGTTTTGGATACGAATACATATAGAATAATGTTAATCAATTATAATTGTTAATGGATCGATTATAATTGATTAAAATAATAGTAGTGATAAATTTAGGCAAACTTGTTTCACAAGTTTTGCACTGCTATGAAAGGGCTGGGTCTCCATAACCTTGAACTCATCATCATCATTCTCCACCGTCTTGCTCCATAAAAGACTAGATATTCTGTCTTCAATTCGAGAGATAGAAATTAACAAGTAAGAGAGAGTTCAAGAGTTGTGGAAGGACTCGCTAGTCAAGTAATTTTGTAGGTTGAGCGTGCGAGCAAGTTGATCAAGCCATCTTCATCGATTTCTTTGATATTGCTTGAGAGGCAATAGACGGAAGGTCATAAAGATGAAAAATAAATAGTTTCCGATGTACTTGTTTAATTCTTACATAGATCTAGGTTAAGGTTTTAAGTAAATTAGAAAAATCTGATCAAAGGGCTAACAGTTGGAGCTGTAGTCTTTATTACAACAAAGACATTGATCACGACTAAAATCCAATGCCTATACTTATAAGGCTGCACCAAGATAGGTACTGAAAATCTTGAGAGATTATACATTTTAAATTTCATGCTAATGCACTGTACCAAAGTTAATATGGTGATATTCGTGGTGAAGTAATATTAATCTCTCGAAAGGAGAGTTATTCTTATTACATACATATATATGCATGCTAAAAGAACTACATCGCAACTCTTATTACATATATATATATATATATATATATATATATATGTGCTAAAAGAAGTACATCCCAACGGTATCAATGTCAGAAATACGACTAGGAGGATAATATGTGGTCGACCAACTTATTAATGGCCAAATAAGAGGATCCATTTGCCTTGATACAATCCGATGCATTTCTTCTCAGTTCCATCATTCTCTCTCTCATCGCATTGCCTTCTTTCTCCCTCATCAAACTTCTAACAGCCTTTGCAATCATCCTTCTCTCTAACTTCTCCTCCAACTCAATACCCACCTTCCAGACATGCGTTACGTATCTAGCATTCCCCATTTGATCAGCAAAATATGGCCTACATATCATCGGTACACCTTCGCTTATCCCCTCAAGTGTCGAGTTCCAGCCGTTATGAGTCCAGAAACCTCCTACAGCATCATGGGCAAGCACCTCCAACTGTGGTACCCAAGCAAATACCTTTCCTCTACCTCTTACCTCTTCCTCAAAACCATCAGGCATGTAGGCATTCTCGGTACCACGTATTGAACCAGGTCGAACCACCCATAAGAAAGGCTGACCGCTATTGGCCAGTCCCCAAGCAGTCTCCAAAAATTCCCCGTAATCCATTGAAGCCAGACTACCAAAACTGGCATATAAAACCGAATTTGGGGCCTGTGTATCTAACCAGTCCAAACAACTTCTATCTGGTGGGAGCAAACTGCTTTGCAATTGGGAAGTGAACTTGTGAAGGGGACCGATGGCAAATATAGGTACAGAAAACTCTTGGTGGAGCTTCTCAATATCATCGCTCTCAATGGCATTGAAGGTATTTATTATGATACCGGAGGAATTTTTTGCAGCTTCAACATCTTGTGTGTTGATCATAGCTAGATCAACAATGTTGCTATTATTTATGCGAATTAAGTCCTTCACCCGGTATGGTGGGAGCTCTGTCACAAGTTCATCCTTCTGGGATTCTGAAAAATAAAAAAGAAAGAAATCAATTATAATACATGAAGTTATGAAGGGCTAAATCTACCCTCACAGAATAGTCTGATCTCAGGACAGAACATTCAATCATTGTTGCACACTAACCTTGTAAAGGATAATACCCCTTCGCCCGTAGAACAGGAAAAGTAATAAACCATCTCAGGCTAGCTGCACTACCGGTCCTAAGCACCAACGATGCAACTCCAAGCCGCTTTGCCACAGCATGCATCTTGTACCAGTGCAAGTCAGCTACAAGACATGCAACTCCTTTATTTTCATATAAAATTTTTGTAAGACTGTCATGGAAAGGCCCTTCACAATTATTATTAAGCGCTACAACCTGGGAAATGATGTCATCTTGTTCAAACTGATCGGGTGTAGTCCCGTCTACTATGGAGATGAAATCATATGATGGGTGTTTTGTAGGATCAATGGAGTTGAATTGGGTGTGAAAAATGGTGATGGCAAAGCCGCGCAAGTGAAGCAAAGAGGCAAGCTCCAGCATAGGATTGATGTGACCTTGGTATGGCAATGGAAATAACAGTATCCGGCAGCTCATTGGTACTCTCAGTTCACCTGACATGGTTTGATGATTGTTATGTTCTTCAATATTCGTTAAAGAAAGATACTACAAGGCAGTAGCAATGAGATCTGGATCTCAATTGTTCAAGTGTTTCCAATATATGCAGTCCAACTGGACCGTCAGTATTAAATGGAGATTAAAAATTTAATCCGGCATTGTTTAAGTGTTTCTATATATGCAGTCCAACTGGACCGTCAGTATTAAATGGAGATTAAAAATTTAATCCTGTCAGATTAAAGAAGACAGCGTGATGATGCATTTGAATTGGCAGCATGTAGGCTACTTGTTCATTAATAAAAGTAACCGCGACAGAATGGTAGGAACGTATTTAATTGAATTACTAAAGAGGGAAATAACAATTTACCACCGCTGTACCAACTAAAATCATGTGGCAATTTTGTTTTTTTTCACTGGTGATGACTGGTGAGAGCGCGGAATTCATATCACCCAAGGTAACTCAAATTTTGAGTTTAAAAAAAAAAATCTCATGCATTCCACCTTGAACGAGATTGATTCGGATTCTAATTGGAAGGTCTAAATCTAAACACAAAATTTGAGTTGCTCTAAAGGATCCGGATTAAGAGCACGGGGTTGAGGAGTGGTTTAAGCAGATGAAAAGGGATTAGATCAACGTTAGAGACGAAACTTCTTTGTTTTGAAGGGTTGGTCCATTAGATCTCCGTTATATAATGCAGAATTGCGGACAAGAAATACACATTACAAAATTATCTAAATTAGCAATGCCTGCCTACAAATTCTCTAATGCAGAGGAGCAATTCCTCAAATAACAACAATATAGTCACAAAAAAAACCAAAAAAACAAATATACAACACAGTCAAACAACAGGCCTGCCAACCACCACAACACTAGCATGCTATGGCTGATTCATGCATGACCATTCTGCTGCTTCTACGGTCAGTATTCACATATCTCTCGAACCAAAATTTGAAGGCAAGGGTGGACGAATACCGCCATATGAAGAGTAATCCTGTCAAAAATTAAAATCGGAATTGAAAAAATTCATTTGCATTCTATTTAAATTTTCTTAAGAAGTACTAGGAGTTATTTATTCATGTTAGAGTATTCTTTAAGAGTTTCTCATCACATGTTATTATTACATTGGATGGTTACAGGGGCCGGATCTAAGGATTAGCCAAAGGTGGCTAAGCCACTCATGTGATTTCAAAATTTTAATTATATGTATAGGAATTTAATTGAATTTTTTTTTTTTTTAAACTTTCTATATTGACTAGCCACCTCAATAAATGACAAATATTTAGTTGTAGTCTAGTGGTTAATGCTCTATTTTATAGTTGAGAGGTCTTGGGTTCAAATCCTACTCACCATAATTGTATATTTTAATTTTCAGCCATCCCTATTAAAATTTTCTAGTTCTACCCCTAGATGGTTACTACCAATTCTCATCACATGTTAGTACCATTCATTTCGAACATGCATTTTTTTTGTTAGGGATTTATGATTAGCTTGATCAAATTCTAACAATTAACTTCAGTCCCATCATAGTACCTGGGATGAACAGTGAGGAATGTTGTTCATATTGGGGTGCATGTACATCTGGCCTGATGACACATCATTAGTAGCATAACCCTGCATTGTAGCAAAGGTGCATCACTGTACTTAAACAACTTAAAAATTGAAAAAAAAATTAAAACTTGGACATGAACCATTGTGGGTGGAGGTGTGCACATACCTGAACATACATCGGTCTACTGCCAGTGACAGCCGGTTGGTTGATCCGCAGATCCGGTGCTGAATAAGGCTGGGTATCATTGGAAACTGCAACATACACTGGGTCCTGAGATGATGGTATAAGTGTCTTCTTTGCTTTTTCTGCATCACAAGTAGCAATATCAGAGAATAATCAATTATATGTTAACAGAGCAAATTAAAATAATATGTTAATATCAGCCACTATTATGTTAAACGCATCCAAAACACCTTACAAGACATCAGCTAAACTCAAACCAAGCCCAAGAGGGGAACTAAAAATGATTGAAATCAAATAGTAGCAGTAGACTGATACTGTAAATCTTCGTAGCAATGCACACAATAATTTATATAAAAGGAAAAGGTCCTCACTCGACTTTTTATCTTCCTTCAACATTTTTTTCTTTTTCTTATCATTCTTCTCAGACTCCTTGTTCCTCATAGAGGCATAAGGAAGCAAACCCTTGATCTCGAAAGTAGTCTCCAGGGATTCTTCACCACTCTCGAGCGCATCCCACAAGATTTTCTTCATCTCCTCATTGTCACAACTCTTCAGCAAAAGATTGTAGACATACTTCATAGCTTGGTTTCTGTACACCATCTCGACCATGCTTCCCTCAAGGTGCGCCATGCTGTTACTCGGCTGCTCTCGCCCAATCCCATACACCCTCCTCCTTGCATCTTTCGTCCACCGACTCAACATGTACCTGTAATGCATCAAGTATTCTTATCATTATACAAGATATATAGAAGTAAATTGTACAGGGTTACCTTTTTGTGTACTTGCCAGTTATAGCAAATATTGTACTTTTCAGTGGAGTCAAAAGAAAGACAAGGTCAGCTGATCTACCTCAATTTATTCAAAAGGTCAGCTCCAATGTGCTTGGTCCTTTGTGAGGAAATTAACAGATAATTTTTACTTAAAAAGGATATAAATAATGTATACAGAAGCTAGCCTAAACACAATAGACAAGGCACATGCACCTGTCAGGTATACGATCCACACTCTTGAGGTTGAGTGCATTTAGTGAATGTGGGCAGAGCAAACCCATGGTCTCAAACTTCTTGCAACTACATGTGACCTCCATTGTAGAAGTGTCAAGCAGCACTATCCACACTTTTGATCCCCTTGCTTGAGCCATGAACTGGAACCGGTAGAGGGACCCACCACACTGTGTTTCCTGATAAGAAGTTGCATTGTTCCCATCAAGAAAATCTGCTTCAAACAGCTTATAGGCCTTGTGTGTGTACAATTCGGCTGCCTTGTTCAACAAGCTGCTGTTCTTGATGACACGCGGGGGCACACTCTGACTACACTGGTAATCCTCTTCTACCTCACTCTGCCGCCAGCTAGCAACCAGCTTATCTAGACTGATTAAAAAATCTATCAGAGAAGTTGATTCATCTGAAATGCCATTAAATACATTACTCAAGCTCTCAGCTTTCTCAATGGAGGTGATGCCCCCATCATATGCATCCTTATGTAAAACACTACACCATTTTTGACGAACTTCATAGAGTTCATTGAGCCATGAATGGTCTTGTACACTGTACTCTCTAACCATCATGCCCCACGTATCCTCGAAATCTATCTCCGACTCACAACCCTTCATGCACTTAGTGAAGAGGGTCTGAAAGGTGCGACTCATGTTTGAAATTCCAAGATGAGATTCCATGTTCTTTAGCACATGCCATTGGCAAAGGCAATGGCGTGTGTCAGGTAAAACATTCTCAATGGCCTTCGCCACTGCAGGATTTTGGTCAGTGAAGAGCGACTTAGGCGTATGGCCACCCATTGATTCAACAAAGGACCTAAAAAGCCACTCGTAAGACTCAATCGACTCGTCCAGCAAGAACGCACAACCGAACATGACGTTCTGCCAATGGTGGTTGACCCCGAGAAAAGGTGCACACACCATGTTGTACTTGTTAATGCGGTATGTCGTGTCGAACACAACCACATCGCCAAAACAGTCATAGTCAATATGACTCCTGCCATCACGGCAAAATAAGTTGGTCATCCGCCCCTCGCTGTCAACTTGCACATCCCAATAGAGCATACCCTCACCCATGACCCGTTGCTTGAAATAGTTAATAACCCCCTGTGCATCCGCCGGTTCAATCAGAGTCGCCTTCTCTTCACTGCCATCTTGCTCAGTCAAATCCTGAGTTACAATTTCAGTGTCAGACAAGGGAGCAACACTTGCACCCATGCCGGTTTCTTCATTCGTGACACAGCGTGGAGGGATTGGCTGGATCGCTGCTACCATTTTCTCCAAAATTGCCGGTTTGGTCATCATAAGTGAACGTGCTGATCGCAACATGTGTCTCTGCCCAGGTCGGACCAGCTCGTGGTTATGCTCTTGAACTAAACGAATCACCTTCCACCGGCCTTGGTTATCAACCCGGAACCGGATCATTGCCTTGCAGTTGGTCCGCGCATCAGGCCGGGATGGATCTGCATCTGGATCCTCATCCCGGCTCCCTTCCTTTGAACAATAGTAATCTTTTGTGCGGATATTTTTGGTACCAGTAAAATAGTACTGCTTTCCCTTGCGAATACTGAAACCCATTCGAAGGCCATATTCACAGTAAAGCTTGTAAGCCTCCTCCTCACTGTACACAACCTGGCCCAGTAATTCTTCACTCAATTCCTTGCTACTCATCACAACTTGGAGTTTGTCCTGGCTCCTGACTGTATCTTTCAAAGATGTATCTTCCATCATTGTGGATTGCATTTGGGTTACTTCTTCGGTTTGCTCTGGTTCTTCTACAACAGTCTCTCCATCATTGTCAAGGCATATGGCCTCACCGTCAATTTCAATAGCATAATTTGTATTTTCCATTGCTGGGAAAAATAATAGGCAATGACAAAGCATTAGAATATCAAGATCTTCCATGGACTAAAAAAACAATGGGGCAAAAACAAAAATCCTGTTGTCAATCTACCAGAATGGATTCCAAAAGACTTGTTCTTGAAAAGTACCCTTCAAAACTCCCAGGATTGAAGTAAAAAGCAGATTACATCAATATTTGGTTCCCTTGAGTTAACAATTATACATTCTGAAGTCCCTAATTCACTTTGGAATGGAAACTACTAATTAGGAAAATGGAATTCTTGCCAAGCCTCATTTTATTCTAAATTTGCTATCAACTGGACGAATGCAAACACAAAAATGAGATCCTACAGTAGGCCTGCTAATGAGCCAGCTTTGACTCAACTCGGTTCAGCTCATTAAAAAAAATTTTAAAAGATCAGCTCAAGTTTGAAGGGAAAAACCCAACTCGGCTTGGATCATATGAACGCGACAGCCCTGTTCAACTCGGATCAGCTCGTTCCTCAACTTGGCTCAGAAACTCATATTTGAGCCGAAGTCGGATCAGCCCAATTTTCTTCCTATATGCTTGCATGTGAGTTGAAGTCGCTAAAGCACTTCCGGTCTTCTATGGCATAAAATACTTTGCCCCATCACATTCTTTTTCCTTTTTTGTGAATACTAACACCTCAATTCAAATGTAAATATGATTTGTACATAAAGAAAAAATGGTTAATATTTTTTTTTACTTGTTTTCGGTTTAGTGGAAACAAAGAGTTTACAACTTATATAGTAGAGTAACTATACACAAAAAGCTGAAGAGAGCTGATTTTATTAGATAAATTTAAGTAACAAAATACTGAGTGTGACTCCAAGTAAAACCAAAAAAAAAGAATCATTTTCATTGTTTTCATGACCATAGATCACTACACATATCAGTTCTTACCAGCACTTGTACTCAGCGTTAAAAATGTCTGGCTTTTGAAACTAAAAAATATCCGGATATCCAGACCGAATTCGCTCTGTATCCATTTATTATCCGAATCTGAACCAAACGAGAATTATCCGTACCAGGCTCTTTCCATAATTTCATATATCATTTTAGCTCCATTTATTTTAGAATCTATCTTTACTCCTTAACGATGAGAATTAAATTAATCGAATTTTGTAAGTCCTAGCTAGGAAAAAAAATTGTTGGATGATCAAGCAATTCCAAATTTTAGCAAAAGCAACTATGTCGCATAACGAAAAAATTGTTCTATTAGAAGACATCTTGAGCTTTAACATATTCACACTTGATAACTTAAGCTGACGAGATATTGTAGGTGCAACAAGCTAGACTTGACAAGAGCTGCTTGGTCTCAAAATTAAAACAAAAAATTAAGCTACGCATTTTTGCTTTTCTAGTTTGAGTAGATCAAAAAAAATTATTTGTTGCTTTTCATATAATACAATGCTTATTAAGGTAAATTAGGAGGTGCTAATTTTACTCAGCTTCTAATTCTTAATTCTCATTAGTGAAATTATGCCTACATACTTATTTTAAGAAAAAAATAACAAGTGAGAACACAAAGATACTAAAAGTGAATTTAAATGCAAGTTCTAGTACTTGAGATTAAATTGTACAAAATATATATTACATTTACATTAAATTTTATGACTTCAGTTTATCATTTAAAAAGACAACTTCATTTTCATTAGAGAACGCATTATATAGTTTGAAGATAGGTGTTTTTCAATTTCTTACTTCTTCACTTGAGAATTCTAAAAGATGACTTGCATAATTATTCAGCTCTTATATAAAATTGTTTATTTAATACTCATTTTAGCCTCTCAAGAAAAAGTGAAAACATCGGTTTATATTATAATCATGCTCCCATGAATGAAGTCACAAAATCACATCCATTTATCACAAATTAAACAAAGCAGCCAGTCAAATGCTTTAATGTTTTTTTTCCCCTTTAAAGTGCATTAACTGTGCAAAAGAGAAATAATGCATCAGCCAATTACTTTCTTTTATTAACAGCATGAATTAAAGATTAAAAAGTAATTATTGAGAGTAAAACTGGTATTAAGATAAAAATAGATTCCTGAGCACTGAATATAGTATTTTGAGATCTGAAACTGACTTTCCTTTTTTAACAGCATGAATTAAAGATTAGAAAGTAATAATTGAGGGTAAAACTGGTATTAAGATAAAAAAAGATTCCTCAACACTGAATATTTTGAGATCTGAAACTGGTATTAAGATTATTCTCGCTCTGCATTTTAGATTCTTTAGATACTGTCATGACCATCTATAATGCAGAGTCAACACCTCTAATTTCACTCTGCATTATAGATAGTCACGACAGTATCTAAAGATTACATGAACGGAACAAATTATAATACCCTTATTAAAACCCTAGATTGTACCAGAAATAAATCCCAAAATAAGAGTGATGAGATTTTAAATTTTCAATCTTTAGAAAAATTGAAAGTAAGTACTAAGTGGAAATGTGCAATGGTCCCTCTCATTTTCCCTGAATGCAAAGACTCCCTTAAGAAATGCACAAGCTGAATAGAAAAAAAAAAAAAAAAAAAATCTGGTTCAAAATAGGGGTGTCAATGACACTCTTTTATCTGTTTACTCGATTTGTATTGTATCTGAAAATATGATTAAATGTAAGATTTTTTTTTCATTAGCTTATTGGGTATAGATAAGAGTAAAGATTTTTTTTCGTCATCTTACCTATTATCGTATAAGATAATTTTTAAAAATAAAATTATATAGAGATATATATTTGTATAAAGATATACATTAGAGTGGGAAAAATGGCACGACGAAGCTAGCTCCATCATGGAACAGCACGGAACGACACGGCATGTGTGACTGTTCCATGCCATGACTCGCGTGTCCCGTGCCGTAATCATTCGCGTGCCGTGATCAGCTTTTGAAAATTTGACACGGCACGACATGTCACGCGAAAAACCTGGTCACAGCAAGGCACGACATGTGATCACACGAATCACGTATAATTAGGACCGTTAGGTCATAATCAAATGGAAAATCTTAAATAAACTAACTTAAATTATGTAAAAAAATAGTTAAACGTAAGAAACGTAATCAGTTATGTTTGAACACGGCACGCAAGTTGCGAAGTGACTCGCGTTCCGTGACCACCCCTCAATATTTTGGTCACGGCATGTGTCACAACACGGCACGAGATCAAAGTCACAGCACGGCACGTTTTTTCCACTCTAATATACATGATACAATAAAATTTTGTATTTTTATTAAACTTTCATAATACAAATTAGTTGTATTCTTTATTATTTTGTTTTCTTGTTTTGAAAAATATTTTATCAAAAATACAAATTAAGATGTCAATGACACTTTTTTATCCGTTTATCCAACACGTACCGTATTCGAAAAAACGAGTATAAATAAAGATTTTTTTTTGTTATCATAACGGCTATAAGTATAAAAATACCACCACTCAATATGTATCGTACCCGTTGACATCTCTAGCTTAAACTCATAGTGTTAAAAAAATAAAAATAAAAATAAAAAAATCAAGCAAGAGCTAGTGGGCTACCAATTGAAGAGAGATAGCAAGACGTGCGTGAATAATTATTTATCGAGCACTCAATTAGTTAAAGTATTATTTTTTATCAAGTATTCAAATAGTTAATATTAACCTGATTAACTATTTAAACATTCAATATATTTTTGCTCCCCTGATCGAGTACTCAAGTATTATTTTTTTTTATCGAGTATCTTGGATCCGGCCTGATGGAGACGATCAGCGATCAGGCGAGCAGCTTGGGAACGAGCGGAGGGAGACGAAGAGCTTGGAGGCGAGCAGCTTGGGATTTGGGAATTGGGAACAAAGAGCTTGGAACGAAGAGAAAGGAGACGATGCGCGATTCACCCAATGCCCAGAACAATACATCATAAGAAATACATGACCTTTTTACCAACCGAGGAACCTAACAAATCACCGACCTACAAAACCCTAGATCGGCGAAACCAAAGACATAACCGAAAGGCAGCCTTGCGATAGAAAGAGAGAAGAGAGCAAAAGGTTTTACCTGAACGCCGAGAAATTTCCGACGATCTGGAGGAAGAGGAGTGAACGGCACCGTAAGGCTGTGCGGTGTACGATGGATTGGGTAGAACAGGTCCAAAGTAAAGTTAATGCTCCGGGCGTAGACGAGAGAGAAATTATTGCAATGAACCCCGCCTTCAAACAGACGAAAGGACGCGGTGCTGAAGCCTCAACAGATAAGCGTAACTGTGGGTCCCACATCACAGACTACATTAATAGAATATAATTTTATCTCCGTTTCTAAAACCAGGATCTGTCCATTTTTAGCAGAAAAAACGATAAATGGATATCTCCAGAAATATTATAACAGAAACCTTTAAAATAGTTTTAATCGCATCCTTACCCGTGCATGTAGTAATTAGTGCTACTGTGGCCTTTAACAGGTTTGCGTCTACGAATAGAATATTTGTATAAACTGCCTCCGTGGTCGTAAGCATCGTTCATGACTGAGTGTGGAAAAATCGTGTCGTTCTGTGGATCCGTAACTAACGCGTTGTAATTTGGTTTGATATTGTAATTAAGTTAATTTTTTTATATGTTATGTTGTGATTAAAATGTTGAGCGGTAGTTATGCAAATAATCACATTACGTGAGTTATGTCATTACCAAATCATGTCGGAACTAAGATATCATGTCCATGTCATGAATATGATTACGTTAGTCATATTTGATTACATTTGATTTTTCTGTAATTTAAATTTATTTGTGAAAAAAATCATAATAAAAAAAATATGGAATGATTATTTGAAATATTAAAATGAAGAATTAATGTTACAAAAAAAAATGCCGTGATTTGTGACTAAGACAATTTTTGTGTCATGTCATGTCTTTTTTGCTAACAATTGATTAAAACATGTGAATGGTCATGGTATGGAATATGTGATTACGTGTCACAGGGGTGGATCCATGTAGTCCGGGGGGCAGCTGTCACTCTGAATTTCAAGTTTTAGTGGAGATTTGAACATTCCGATCGACTTTGCTCTTCTTTGAAATTTCGTTTGCCCCATTTGGTTGTTTGATTTATAATTCAGGTTAAATTTAGAGTTAAAATTAAAAAATAATTCTTGAATTATGATTGATAATTATAATTATAAATTAGAGAATCAAAAATTACAAATTAGAGTATCGGAAAGTATAAATTAAAGTATTATTTTTTTTATTGAATATCTAATTAGTTAATGGGTTTAAACCCGATTCGATATTTTTTTGCCCCTCTCCTCTTAACAAAAATTCTAAATCCATCCCTAACGTGTTGTGTCGTTCGGTGATGAAGTCAACTCCGGTGTGCTATTTTTCCCAATGCACTTTAATGGTTGGATAGAAAAAGTTGATTTGTTTTGTTTGCCGCTTTGCACTGTGCTTAATGGTGTAATATCTTAATCATATGCTTAACGGAAAATTGATCTGTTTCTGCTGTAAGATGGCAACACATAATTCCACTGTACGCTAATTTATGCACCACAAGTGATTAATTCGATCAAAACGATTTAGATAATTACGAATTTAAAATTTAATTTTGACTAATTCAAATTTAGACATGCATTTTGTAAAAATAAAAAATCAAATAAAATTTGATCCGGTCACTGTATATGATATCATTTATTTATTAATATATATTATTTAAGTCTATATGAACTTAAGAACAATTCTTAATTTGATCTAGAAATTCATCTCTCTCTAAAAAAATAAAGTCGATATAAACCTTGATATTTATTGTGTAAATTTGTATATTTAGACATATTTACCCTCTTTCTTAATCATCTCTTGAGTCCAGCAGATTTTATTTTTTGGTTTATTAGGTAATTCAGGGTCAATATATATATATAATTATCGTGTAAGATTTCATACCCAATATTATTATTCGTCCACGCAATATTATTTGTTGAGTAAGATTTGGGTGATGTGGCCTAAAAAATATACCGTATAGACTTCAATTTCAATTTCAATTTCAATTTCAATTTAAATATATAGCTTAATAAATTGATTATATAATAAATTTGTAGAATACAAAATTTTACTACTGATTTATGAAAGATGGCAAAAAATAATCTAAAATATGACCAATTTTCTTTTATTTTTAAGTCATTTATGCAATATTTCATAAATCATAAAAAATAGTAAAAATTGTTATTCTACAAGTTCGTTATATAACCAATTTACTGAGCTACTTAAATCAAAGTTTGAAGTTTATTCAATAGATTTTCAAAGCCCTAGTACGGAAGACCTTATACTATATATACATAGCACTCAAATTTTACTCTTATTTGTTTGACTAATGTTTTATGAAACAATATTAAAGTGTAAAAATATTGTTATATCTGACAACACTTCTATCATCGTGATATAATACGGCCATTTTTATTAATAACCTAAAAAAAAAGGTATTTACCAAAATAACCACAAAATCTGAGTTTTTTCAAATATAACCAAAACGCCAGGAATGCTAGCGGTCCACTTCTATAGCGGACCGCCAGGAACACTGGCGGTCCGCTTTTTTTTTTTTTTTAAAAGAGAGATCTAATTTTTTGTTAATATTTTCATTTGTGAAGTTTTAGTTTTTTTTTTGCTTAGAGTATTTGCCAAAAAATAAAATATTTGATATATTTATAAGCAAAGGTTTAAATAGCGTTTATCACGTCATAGCGTGCCGGCTGAAAAAACAACGCTATTCTCAAATAGCGCCGCTATAGCGATTTTGGCGATTTTAGACGATTTTGAGGCGATTGCTACATGTATTCATTGTTATATTTCATTTTGATTTGATTTGTCAGTTTGATTTGATTCGCCAAAAATAACATACCATTTCAATTTTGGATAATTTTAGTCTGAAATTTCAAAACAGTCAGACCTAATCGAATTTTGAAATTTATATCTTATAACTTAAATTATATATGTATATATATAGTTGTATGTATGTGGAGTCTGAAATAGCCCCTCCACTTGTTTGATATTAATAAAAGAAGAATATATGTATATAACTCCACATACATACAACTATATATATACATATATAATTTAAGTTATAAGATATAAATTTCAAAATTCGATTAGGTCTGACTGTTTTGAAATTTCAGACTAAAATTATCCAAAATTGAAATGGTCCGTTATTTTTGGCGAATCAAATCAAACTGACAAATCAAATCAAAATGAAATATAACAATGAATACATGTAGCAATCGCCTCAAAATCGCCTAAAATCGCTATAGCGGTGCTATTTGAGAATAACGCTGTTTTTTCAGCCTGCACGCTATGACGTGATAAACGCTATTTAAACCTTTGCTTATAAATATATCAAATGTTTTATTTTTTGGCAAATACCCTAAGCAAAAAAAAAACTAAAACTTCACAAATGAAAATATTAACAAAAAATTAGATCTCTCTTTAAAAAAAAAAAAAAAAAAAGCGGACCGCTAGTGTTCCTAGCGGTCCGCTATAGAAGTGGACCGCCAGCGTTCCTGGCGTTTTGGTTATATTTGAAAAAACTCAGATTTTGTAGTTATTTTGGTAAATACCTTTTTTTTTGGAGTTATTAATAAAAATGGCCGGATATAATATGAGGGCAGTATTATTTTATTGTCAAAAGAATTTAATTTTGTGTACAGGAATATTTATATTTTATAAAATAATAATTAATAAGTAATGTATGTTATTGTTTAATCTATTTTATTTAACTGCACTATTAACATTATTAATAATAATTATATAATATCAAATATTTAAAAAAAATTTATAATACATCCCAATATTCACTTTAACACATTTTTATAATTAATTCTATGCGAATCGGTATTCATGAGTTTTTATTTTTTTCAGAAATGAATTTTTTATTTTTGTTAAATTAAATCTCACAAATTCCGTGAAAAACTAACGTACCCTAAAATATTACTTTTTCCTTACTGTTTAAGACAGCAACGAGAGAGTTAACGACTTAACGTCAATCGGTAAAAGCTTGGAGTATGTAGCATACCTGAATTAATTTTTTAAAACCTTTATAAAAACTGCAAAGTCGTGAGGTCCTCACCAACCTACCTCCCCTTCAAAATTCAAAAATAATACATTGGCTGGCTGCGCATCTATCAACCGTCCGATCTCTTGTGAAACAATCCAAAACGAATCATGATGAAATCATATGACGGGCAAGCTGCGAGGTAGGTGCATCCAGAGTTCCGCACATGTTGTGCGCTGCATAAGATCTCACGTGGGCTAAAATTTCTTGTTTGTTACTGTAACGAGTAACGACCTTATGATTCTTGAGTGCGTATCCTCTGAGATATCTCAATTTTTGCATGACCGACGTGTACGGTGCCTACTCGGGGATAGGCGAATAGCTCAGGGGCCAGTATTAGTTGAGCTTTGAGATTCGTGTAGAATGTATTAGAACGGGTTAGATTTTCTGGAAAAACACTCAAAGTTTGAGATATCTCAGAGACGTGAATTCATGATTCTTTTACTGTTGTCCCTTGTCACATTATCATTACACCTAAAAGTATCTCAGAATCTGGATTTAGATCTAGACCGTCAGATATGTAGTAGCACGAATATTGAAACAACATTTGTATACAATTTCAGACTGAATTGGTCCGGATTCTGAATCTAGATCTAAATACAAGATTTTAGGTACTTTAGAGGAAACTGACGCAGATGTCCGCTTCCGTGACCTCTCCGTAAGTAACTGTCAGCCTTTTTTAGTTTGAAGGAACCCCATTTTTCTCCCGCAATTCTCTTCCTTCCTTGTCCAGTTCCTATCCAGTGCCATTCAACAGCTCATCTTCCCCCCCAGTTCCCTTGAGATTCGTGCGACAAAGCTGGACCTCACACTGGGAACCGAGGCAATCGAATACTGGAGAAGAATATTTTCTTCGTCGGTAGCGTCTATTAATTCCTCCGCCTAGGAAGTCATAGAACTTCCCTCTCCAATTAATGGCGACGGAGACAGACGCGGAGATCGAGAGGCTTCCGATCGACCTACTGGCTTACACCTTCTTCCTCCTTCCCTCCTTCCGCGACTTAGCCCAGTAAGGATTCGCCAATCTCTGCTGCTATACTAATTAGTAATTACAGTTTCCTGTTGTATGCTTTATTTCTGTTTATTTTTTATGTGATGTTTTTGAATTGAATTTTACCTTGGTTGTTGGTTGAAGGGCTGGTGGGGTATGTAAGAAATGGAGATGGGCAGCGCTGGTATCACTGGCAGGGAGAGAGCGGCTGAGCTTCGCCGACCAGCAGATGGATGATGAATCGACAGCTCGACTCGTCTGTGCTGCTGACAACCTTAAAGAGCTTAATATGTAAGCAGCATGTTGTTTCCTATTTCGTATCGTTTTACATTTCACACCTTATTATTTTTAGATATATCATAGAGAGAACCTTCTTATTTGGATTATTATAGTGGTACTGGTTCTGTACTTGTCCATCTTCACTGACCTTTACCCGTTGGAATATGTGGAAAATGCATACTGAAATTAGTAATTGATCTTTTAGATAAATTTACTTTTGAATGTTGGAGTACATCCATAGACTAAAGTATTTGGCATCCCAAACAAGCCAATTCAATCAGCCGTTTTTTTTTTTTTTTTTTCATTGTAAGGTTAAGTTTGTGTAAAATAACTTTTCCATCAGTATCAAATTTAAGATTGGATTTAGTGTTGTGAGAAGAAAGTAAATATTGATGACCTGCCTTGATTAGTTACAGAAAATTAACATACATTCCAAAATCAACATGTATATTCCTTTAAATAGCAAGTACTAATTTTAGTATGTCCGTTGAGAATTTGATTGCAAGAATGCCGAGGATAATTTCTTTTTGATATTGGATTTGCTCACATATGCTATTTCATGTTTGTTGACTCTTTTAAAATTTACACTCTTTCTAGTTCGCGAAGCTGCTGGGGTTGCCAGATCACTGATGAAGGACTATTCAAAATTTCATCAGCAAGATGTGTTGGGAAATTGACATCTATTTCTCTGTGGGGAATGGCCGGAATAACTGATTCAGGTGTTATTAATCTGGTAAGAACCTCATTCACTGTCATAGATGTTCTTCGTACTATCAATTATCCTTCCTAATAGTAGTGAAGCAAGATAACTCCTAAAAGTGAATTTCAGAAATTACAATAGCATCATATTGTACCGATGATTACCGTGGTCTTAGTGAAAAAACTAGGGCTGAATGGTATACTAATGTTACAGATGAAGAAGGATTAGGTACAGTCAGTAGAAAGCACAGAAATTTAAGAAAAGGCCATTTTTTGTATGTACATGTCAGAAAATCTTTAAGCCTCCATGCTCAGTTAGGCAAGCAGAGCAATAAATCTAAGAATGTAGGGATCAGAACTGTTAAATGGTCATGGTTATGGTATGATCCAGAACTGTACTGGCACTGAACCCAATATAGCACCAGAATCTAAGAGGGGCCCATGCTGGAATCTATAACAATAGGTCTGTCTCTATCTCCAGGTTTCAAAAGCCTATTCTTTGCAACATCTTAACATCGGTGGAACCTTTATTACTGATGAATCATTATATGCAATCGCAAATCACTGCCCAAATCTGAAGGCAAGTTCCATTTATGCTCTTTTTAATGTACATTGTATTGCACTAACTTTGATGGTCGATCTGTAAAATTTCTGAATGCAATGATTAGGATTCTGTTGATAAGAATTTTGAGAGCCTGTATTGCCTTGCTACTTGGTCTTGTATTCTATCATGAAGGTAGAATGAACAATTTACCGTTTGTTGAATGATTTAAAAGATTTGATGGCACAAGCGGAAAATATTACTACCCTGTTTTGAAGTTTAGTCGGCGTTCCCAATCTTGTCCTTTGATGATAATTGATTTTTACCATTTAGTTGAATTCGGTGTTAGAGTTGCTTCTTCAAATTTCCTCTTTATGTCTTTTACTAAAATAACTCTTCCTGCATTGCATTGAGCAATGACTAATATGTTTCCGACTCATCTAAGATGTAGTCTGGTTTATGGGTCATGAGACTCATGACAATAAAAATGTATGATTGTTAATAGCAACGTGAACCAATTCATTTCAATGCCTACTTGTGAGATGTCAGGCAAATATTTCATTCAGTTAAATAATTATTATGCAGACTATAATTCTATGGAGCTGCCGCCATGTTACAGAGAGTGGCTTGATTGCACTTGTAAATAAATGTCGCAAGCTTGAATCTATCAATGTTGGAGGAATGAGAGTGCCTCTAGACTGTTTTACTGGTTTGCGCACTATTAGCCCTGCACTGCAAATAAGATCTGTTTCTCAGCACTTGAATATTAGCACACAAGTGGTGTAAGGTACATACTTCCATTGATTTGTTGTAAATAAAAGATAAAATCACATATTCACAATGTTGTTTATATATACATCCCAGTGCATGATTAAGTTATTGTGATCAATTAAGAATTGTAGATACTTCTTTGCAAATAAATTAACTATACTACCTTGTGAATATTTCATATTTGTAAGGTGAATACTCTTCTTTAATGATGTAATTTATGACATGTGGATACTTCTATATTTGTGAGTTGGTTTAGGTGTTTTTCTCACCTTTGATACAAAAAATGAGGGTGTTTTTCTCACCAGCAAGTACTCATTTGAAAATCATATATAATGTTTGTATAGAAAGAGTAATATGACAAGAAAGTTTACATCGTTAATTGGCAATACAATAATAAAAATATTCGAACCAAAAATATAATTGGGAAAATTTAAATTTTACTCATGTAATAATGAGGAGAGATCTAAATAATGTCAGAGGTTTTGGTTCAAAATCGTTTCGAATAAATTTAAATTTTATGTAACTTTTTATAAAATTTATATGATTTTTTTTATACTTTTACTTCTATAAATTAGGGTTGCATTTAAATAAATGAAACTTAGCATTTAAATTGAATAGTTCATATTCGTATTCTTAAGATATGTTTTCATTTATGGTTATAGTGTATTTAACTTTCATGCTTTATCTTTCTTCCTTGAACTTTTTTATTAGTAATGCACGGATTCAAGGGTAAATTGGACAATAAAAGAAAAAAGAAATCTTGCTGCCCTTAATATTACAATTTTTGTTCTTACCTACTACATTTGGTAGTTGCTGGCTAAGAACAATCGGTATCAGGGTATAGTAGCAATCTGAAAAAGGTGAATACTGGTTCTTTACCTAATTGTAGAAAAGCTAATTTCAGTGGGGAGATTTTAGATGTTTTAGAGGGGATCTCTGTAGGTAGAAAGAATACACTATATGAAGGTCATGTTATCTAGTCCTGGCAAAAGATGCCACCAGAGAAGATTTATTACGAGGAACGCTATGCTATTCATATTTCCGATTCGCATAGTCCTGTTTGTTTTCATTCCTACTTGCTATTCAGGGATGCCTGATCTTGCTTGGTCTTCATTTCGGTTCTAATTATTATTAAAAGTTTGGAATTTTAAAGGACAAAGCCACAAAGGGGAGCAGAATGGTATGTCTGTTAAAGCACTAGAGTTGTTTGCTAAAATGAAATAGCGTTTTCCTAAAAAAAAACAGGGAATTTTGAATTCTTCTGTTATTATTCAGGTATTAACTTGTTTAGTGGTATGGATTGATTTGTTTTCGATCAGATGCACTACAAAAATATGCCACTATTTTTTAGAGTAAAAAGTGACTATCCGTAGAATTCACATCCTTTGGGGATATCTCATATTTTGCGTGACTTTTTGGGAAATCTCAGCCGTTCAAATACGTTCTGTACGAATCACAAAGCTCAAATAATAATGGCCTCCACGCTATCTCCGAATAGGCACCAGACACGTTGGTCATGTAAAATATGAGACATCTCAGAAAATACACACTCCTATTCGCAAGAGTACACTGACAAAAATTGTAATTTTTGAGTACATTAGTATCATCAATAGAAGTATGTGCGAAAATATCATCAGTAAAAAATCTCTTTTTTCTTCATAGATAGCGACACATTTTTATAGGGACGAACTTGATTGATGCAGTAAGTTGTGCTTTCTTGACATAAATAATGGCAGCTACAGAATCCCCTATCTTTGTTTTGTTCCCTCTTTTTTATTTTACTTTTACTTCTGCCAAACATTTGGAAATGGGAACTTTAGATAACTGAGATATTTTGGTTAGCCGTGGTTGGTGAGATATTTTATTCGGTATCACTGTATCAGAAGATATTTTGAATTTCTCGCGAACAAAAAGTGATAGAGGTCCTAAAGTTAATTACTCTTTTGGTAGGTTTATTTCTTAAGGTTAGTATCTCTGAAGTGAAAATGATCCGTTGTAGAGATTTAGATAGGTCGGAGATGTAAACTACTCCGGGAGTTTAAAATATTTCAAGCGACATATCTTAAAAAAATTGTTATAATTTTCGAAGTTGATGGGTCAAAATCAGAGCAAATAATATTTATAATATTTATAATATTTATTGTCTACTCTATAATCAATTTACAAGCGCATGAACCTATTGTATGATATACATCGAGGTGTCGATCCACATGGATAGTGTATTAAGAGATCTAACCACTAATTAAGTATAGGTTATTTTGGTTGTTTGATTGAGTTGTTTGGTTGTAATGTTTAATTACAACAGTGCAATAGATATTTGGTTGTTTAGAAGATGAACTTCTAGGGATCAGACATTTTATCCTTCTTATTCGTTTAATCTAGTTTCTGGTCAAATAAGCAATCGCATGCGGTTCTGTCACCATCTGCATGTAAATGCACAAACCTGTCAATTATGGTTTCTACTCCAATTGGAATAGCATGCGGTTTGGCCAGAACCGTACACGCCCTGTACTAGTATCAAATGCAATATGAGAGTTGCTAATCATGTTCTAGTCCTAATCACAGATACTCTATAGCACCATAATTGAAGAGGACTGGTAAGAGGATGGTACCTTAGCCTCACCTTAATCAATCGCATAAAGACTACAATGATTTAAGTTCACAGTTACGTCCTTCCTTTATACCTTCCGTAGTTGAAATAATCGAGATTACCCCACCATCAGTCTATAGAATGTGACGTTCGTCTATAGATCTATATTCCAATAGGTTTCTAACTAAGGTCAAATTACAAGGGATCAACAGGTACGTCTATTTCTCTTATTGAATCTAAGATAATTGTACCATATTCTAGTGGCGGAGCCACCTATATTCAGGGGTAGGCAGTCGCCTACCCTGGATTTTGAAATATGGTATCAAGTTTGTATATAGTTGGTTTGGATTTGAGTTTATCCTAATTGAGTCAAAGTTCTCGATTAGTGAAATTGGCCGAGTCGTTACAATTTTGGTAGTCTTTCATCTATTTATTTTGAAATATTCTGACAAGAAGAAGGTTAATAAGAATGGTCTGATAGTGGGACTACAATAAATTTGTTATTTTTTTTTAAGGAATAGACTAAAATGTAATTAATATACTGAAATTTAATATAATGCATTAAATTATTTTATTATGTTTAACTATTCAAAATGAGCTGAATTTTAATAAAAGAGTCTTGTGAACTATGCTTCAAAGTAAACTTTTAAAAAAATTGAGTTTTCGATCTAATTTGATGGATTTCTACCGATTTTCTTGATTTTAATTCATGGTTAATTACCGATTTCACTTCCAATAAAAATTATTTAATAATTATTTATAATTTAATAATTTAAATAAAATAATAATAATGAATATAATAATAATTTATTTTGCCTACCCTTGATGAAAATCCTGGCTACACCACTGCCCTATTCCCATCGGTCAACCATATATGCCTACCATGGAGTGTACATCTCCATGGTGTCGAGGTTAAACGCACCAAGTTAGGTAGTAATACAAAGAATAATCACAAAAAGTATTCAAATCAAGTGCAAATGACAAATATAAATAAATCTCTAGATTAAACTCATAAAAATTCAAAATTACATGCCTTCACCCTAGAAAAGGGTTGCTTAGCCGCTCATGGCGGGTTCAACAACAAAAGATACAAGAAACATGAATAAAAGTGATAATAAAGAGATAAAAGGAGTACACCTAGATAGTCTCTTCTCTCATGCATATCATCTTCAATTCTTGCACCTCCTTTCTCTTCTAGTGGAGACTACGCTATTCTACTTGTCTATTATATTCTAAATTGCATTAGCCTCTCCTAGAGAACCCTAGATCTATCTTATATATAATACATAACTACACTAAGTTATCTGAGCTGTTCTGACAAAGAGATGAGTTCCTATTCGTCCAAATGTGTTAGTGGGCTTAGTGGAGCTTGGCTATCAAGTTTAGAGCTGTAACTACTGATCTAACAGTTATCGCGTGTAGATATCGCATGTGGATGAATATTCAAACACATGTATATATGTAGAACCACACACACTAGTGGAGAAACTAGAATTAGGATTGGCCAGAGCTGGGCAAAAAAGCTCGAACTCATAACTCGCTCATTTACAGCTCGTTTAACTCGGCTCATTTACAACTCGCGTTGTCCAACTCATTTAATAAATGAGCTGAGTTTGAGTTGGCCCCAACTCACTCATTTATAACTCGAGTTACATAAAGTTACATAGTATTGGTCACAATAAATTTCAGAATAATCAAATTTGAATCTCTAGACTGTTATTTGTGCTTTGTGTAAAATATGTTTGAACTTGTGTTGTAATACTATCACTGGTTAAACAAGTTGTGAGCCAACTCGAGTTGATAACAAGCTGAGTTTGAACTTGTGTTGTAATACTATCACTGGTTAAACGAGTTGTGAGCCACCTCGAGTTGATAACGAGCTAAGTTCAAGTTGGCTCTACAACTCGCTATTATCATCTCAACTCAAGTTGGCTCGCTCGTTTATTAAACAAGCTGAGTTCAAGTTGGGGGTAATTCGCTCAAACTCAGCTCATTTACAGCCCTAGGATCAGCCTATCTGAATCGGTTATTATCAAAACTGATACTAATACCTATCTAGATCGATTAACTTCAAAAAATTGATCCTAAAAACTATCAGGATCGGTTCTTTAAAATAACCGATTCTAATCGATTATTTTAGAAGACCGGTCCTAATATATATACTATTAGGATCGATTCTTTAAAATAACTGATCCTAATAGTATTAGGATCAGTTATTTTAAAGAATCGATCCTAATAGTATATACATTAGGACCGGTCTTCTAAAGAACCGATCCTAATAGTATATACATTAGGATCAGTTATTTCTAATGCTAATTTAGTGCTAGGGTTTATTTTTGTTTTGTGCCTCTGTACTTAGCCAAAATGTTTGAGTCTCAACTCATTCCTCTCCTCCGTGTCTCTCTCTTTCTCTTTCTCTGTCTCTCCCTCTCCTCCGCAGTTCTCTCTATCTCTATCTCTCCCTCTCACCTCACCCTCACGGCTCTCCCTCCGCTCGGCCTCACCCAGAGCCAAAAGAAAAAAAATCCACCCGCGCCTCCACTCCACCCAACTTTCAAGTCTACTCAGTACTCAAGCTGTTCTCAAACCCTCTCATTGCTCAAGTTTGCTCAACGCTCTCAAGTCGTGCTCGGCTTTCTCTCTTCTCCGCTGTCACAAAAGAACGGTTAGAATTTAGATACCAATTATTCAATTTATGGTGTCTTAATTAAATTCTATTTTGGTATTGGTAATTTTGTGTTCAATTCAAGTCATCATTGTCTTTAATTAGTTATTTTATCTTGTTGATAACTTGGTTTTAGAATTTTAATGCTGCGTGTAATTTGCAAACAAAGCCGAAAGATGCTGACTTCCATTGCAAATATATATGATCATAATCCTTATTTTATGGTTATGCTATGAAATATTGGTGGTTTATTTGATAATGATCCTGAGTAATATCTTTTTATCCTGATATGTAATATTAAATTTTTTGCATTTAAATTTCTTGTTATATATATGTAATGCATTATATCTGGATTCACAAAATATTAGTTCTGCAAAAAAAAAGAATTAGGAGCAGTTGTTTCAAATAACCGATCCTAATTAGTACTATTAGAATCGGTTATTTTAAACAACCGATCATAATGGTACTATTATGATCGGTTAATTGAAATAACCGATCCTAATTCAAATTTTTAGAATCAACTAAACTTAGGATCGGTTGTTTAACCGATCCAGATTAGTTTCGTATTAGTATTGCCTAGATCAAGATTGGTTAAATTCCGATCCTAATGTGCATAAATAATCGATCCTAATTCCAGTTTTTCCATTAGTGACAAATTCATCGACCTTTCGTATTTTGGTTGTAGATTTATCATCCAAGCTACGATTGAGTTGATTCAACTTGCGTTGAAAATTAGACAACGAGATCTACAACTTTTTCTATGCACCTCCGTGCGGATGGTGGCATTTGCACGAAAGTGACTTAGTGTCCAGAATGCTACGTTTTCTGTCTGTTTTAGCCTCAATAACATTGAAAAATGCAATACTCCAAAATCAAGTAAAATAGCAAAATAAATTTGATTATATAGAAAATAAGCATTTGTGATTTGATAAATAACAATATTTTAGGTTAAATGATAGGGAAAAACACTAGATAGTTCACCCCTATCAAAAGTGTAATTAAGATTAATTTTAAAGAAATTAATGGTTATAGCATCTCAATTTGATAATTTTATTCTGATCTCAAACTTTAAGAGGCAATTTTATTTGCAATCTAAAAAATATATGATAATTTTATAAATATAAAATTTATTTTAATGAAATTGTTTTTAAAACGTCATGTTGACAAATATTGAAGACCAATGATATAATGTCTTCACTTCTATTTATATCAAATTACAAACAAGTCCAAGCCCATAATTAATTGTTATGAAGACATCAATAATTGTCTAGAAACTATCAAATAAAATATCTTGTAGTGTAGGATGTAGAAATTTTTAGAGAAAATCAAGAATATCTTAGGTCTAAATATTTTCTTGTTGTATGTAGATGACCTCATCTTACCCGGAGACTTTGTAGAAGAGATCCGACCACTTGTATTTTATAAATTTAAATCTTATTTTAATTTAGTGAAATTGTTTTTAAAATGAATTTTGCCAACCACTTGTATGAATTCTTCTCTACTTGACTCTTACCCGACCTGACATCACCTATGATGTGGGGGTAAAGTTGGCATATGCAAAATTCTAAGAAGCCACACTTAGAAGTTGTCAAACAGATTCTATGATATGTGAATGGTACTTCAGACTATGACATCTAATATTGTAAAGGCGGAGAATATCAAGTGATCGGTTATTGTGACGTTGACTATGTTGGAGATTATGATCTGAGGCAATCAACAACATGTTATGTCTTTAGCTTATGAATATGAGCAGTGTCCTGGTGCAACAAGAGACAGCCTACTGTGTCACTCTCAACAACCGAAGCATAATACAGAGCAGCAGCTATGGCAATACAAGAGAGTACGTGGTTGATATGCTTGTTGAAGGATCTTCACCAACAAATTGATCAAATAACACTTCATTGTGATAACAGACATTCATATGCCTATCAGAAAATCTAGTATTCCATATAAGGACCAAACATATAGAAGTACACTACCACTTTATACAAGAGGAAGTCCTACAAGATGAGATTCACATGAAGCTGACACCAACAAAAGAGCAAGTTGCATACATATTTACAAAAGGACTCAATACCAGAAAGTTTGAAGAAATGCGGGCACAACTTAGAATGGTTAGTCAGTCGAAGATTCAAAAGGTGTCGACATTGAGGGAAGTGGTGAATGCCCATGATGCATGTCTTCACTTCTACTTATAATAAATTACAAACAAGTCCATAATTAATTTTCATGAAGATATCAATAATTGTTTAGAAGCCAAGGGTAAATCCATGTTGGTCCGGGGGGAGGCAACTGTCCCCCCCCCCCCGGAAATGAGTTTGCCCCTCTTTGAACTCTTTGGGACGGGATGGAGGAGAGAAACTAAAGAGGAAAGAAAGCTATTGTTAGATCTCAAGTTAAATTAAATTGGGGAAGAAGAGTCTAAGAAGTGGAGTAAGAAGTTAAAGACACATAGAAGCTGCTTTTTTATCTTTTTATTTTTTTTATTTTCACTTTATTTTGTTTAACATTTGGGCTGGGCCTAGCCTATATATTTGTAATAAATAACTTATAATTATAGATAGCAATGATTTAAATAGTGTTTATTGCGTCATAGCGGCAGGGTTAAAAAAATTGCGCGATATCTAAATAGCGGCGCTAGTTGGACATAGCACTATAGCTTTTATGAGAGAAAAACGCTATAGTGTGCTATTTAGAACATTGATAGATAGAGATGTAATGGCTGGACAAATGATCTCATACTGACCTCAATACAAAGAGACACGTAGAGAGAGTTAGAAGCAGAAAATTAAATCTGATAAGCTATTTATATAGTAACCGATTAATTAATGAATTTGAATCCGATAAGCTATTTGAATCTATTTTTTGTTTCTCCTGATAGAAATCATGCATCCGCATCTGTTAGAAACTACCAAATAAAATATATGTGATGTAGAAATATCTAGAGTAAACAAAAAATATCTTAAGTCCAGATATTTTCTTAGCTCTTATGAAGTTAGTATAAATATGGAGTCTTAATTCCTACTTTGAACCAAGCAATTAAGCAAACAAAATAAGGAAAGAAAGTAAAAGATCTAAAAAGAGTACTGCAGTAGTTTGGAGATTTAGGAAATATGATTAGTAGAAGTGTGATTGTAAAAAACGTGTAGTAGTTTGGATGTTTGCAAATTAAATTTTATATTTTTCTGATTTTTTTATGATTTATTAAGATCGGTACAAAGATATAACTTAATTTTTTTTACTATTTATTAAATAATAGAAAGTATTTAAATTTTAAAAAGACACAGTTAATACTCCGTTTAGATTGAAACAAGTATAAGATGTACAAACGAATTAACCCTCCGTACAGTAAATTCCTGCGCACATAAGCTCAGAAGATTTGGTTCGAAATATATGACATTTCTAGAAGTCCTTTGACTTAGGAAAGTGGTCCGGAGCAGAACAGAACCAAACCAACATCACATAGGCCCGACTAAGAAAACTTTTTCCAGTTTGTTAAATGGGATTGATTCTGTGTGGCAAGCCACTTTTGTAAGCGTATGAGAGCACTCGCAACTTTTTTTTGACAAGAAAAGCTGGAAGTTTCGCTTCCAATTTTCATTAATCATGACACAAGTTGTGTCTTTTACATTTTTATAAAGTGTAAAACAGAAGTTAAAAATGAAATAAAAAGGAAGTACAATTAAGAAGACTAAAATGAAGATTTCAAATTTGCCTAAAATAAAATAGAAACTAAATTAATTATTTTATGGTCCGCTGCTGACTATTCCTGAGTACTTGATTGAAATCATGCCGAATTTTTCCCTTTTGACTTCCAGTGCCAGTATCTGTGGCTGTTTATACTGCTCGCTAAAGATTCTTCTACATCTCTCTCCAGGAGAGCACTCGCAACTTGTTTCAGCGTATAGATAAATCGATAGAGTATGGCAATATAAAAAGGACGTCGGTCAGCACCATTTACGATCCACCCACCAATCCACCATTCGCCAACTATATTAGCAAAGTCGTCACGCAATTTACAAATTTCGTACTCTAATCCAGTTGGACATCGTCACACCGAGGCGGAGACCCGTTGGAAGAAAGCAACGGCTAATATCTAAGAGAGCGCCAAATCTAGCAAAGCGAAATCGATTATGGATTTATGGGTTAATTTAATTTATTAGCATGTGGTGTATATATATAATTGTTAGGACTAAGAATCCAATGGAGAGCAATACTAACTAGCCACTTATAATTCTCTCTCGTGAAATTCCACACTACCTTCCCCCATTTTATACAAGTTTTTGTACTAAGAAGTACAGGTTCGACAATAAAGTTAAAAAATAATTTAAGAAATTTTTAAGTTTGATAAAATACTTAAATCATGTCAAATCATAAGTTTTTATCATAATTTAAAAACTTGGACAAATTTAAAAAGGTGGACAAAAAGATCACCAAAGAGGTGGCCTTAAGTTAAATAAAGGAATACTTGTTTAAGACTTCTTGAAGCACTAAAAACCTCTGTTTGAGATTATTGAAAGGGCCAAATTAAGACAATTTCCATACAGACAAAAATCAACGGACCGACATCACATTAGTACTGTTGCATTTATGAAATAAGGCTGCCCCAGAAAAGGGAAATATCCACAACTGTAATACCCCACATTGACGGATCATGATTAATCTTGTTTTGTTGCCAACCAAGAATCTTTGTACCGCATTTACTACAACAGAGGTAGAAAATAATAATTGCAGAATATGTATGTATATATATATATTTAAGTACACTCCCCTCATGAATGAACATTATTTGTTACAATAAAAGGAACCTTCCATTTGCCCCAAACATCCCTCCATACAAATTCAGTTATCACCAAACATCAGTATAAATGTGCATATAATAGTAAAAAAGCTTAAGAACAACAGGTATCACTATTAAAAAAAAAAAAAGACATCTGTAATACAAATAAATGATGCAATCATTTGATGCGACGGGTGATGGTGATGCCATCACCGACCGGCAGCTGGGATAGCTCGATACGAGGATCAGCTGCGAGAGCCTTGTTGAGCTCAAGCACAAAGTCACGGTAGTAACGGATGTACTTCCTCATGGGTGCATCTGCTGGTAGCACAACGGACCCATTCCACAAGGTGTTATCATAGCCAATCACGCCACCGACCTTCACTAGCTCAATCAGCCTCTTGTGGTAGTTCAGGTAGTTGTCCTTGTCGGCGTCTACGAAGATAAAGTCGAAGGATCCATGGTTTGCTGGCTGTGATTTTAGAATGAAGCTTTTGTAAGTAAGTGAACATTATGCTATAAGTGGCATTGTCTATTTTTAATTTATTTGTATTTTCATTTTGTTGGGGGCGATCTAAACAAGTTTAGATTGAGCTGCCTGAGAAACAGAGTAGCTAAGTTCTTAATGTGCAAAACTGAAAACAACAAAACTAAAATGAGTAATGAGAGATGTTACATCTTCAAGCAATTGGTCAAGGACTGGCAGGGCGGGTCCCTCACGGAAGTCAATTTTGTGGGCCAGACCAGCCTTTTGGATCACAGGTAGACCAAGCTCGTAATTCTCCCGGTTAATATCCATGGCCAGGATCTGTGCAATATAATTAATTAAACTAAATTAGAGATACTAGTACTGCTGATGTCTATTTCAAGTAGCAATTCAATTTTCATCTGGTATAGTTTTGGAAAAAAAATCTAATCGTGGATTTTTTTTTTTTCTTGGTTGGATTTCCACTTGGTGATTGACTAAGTAGTTTTTCCTTTTTTGTTTTTTTGACTTTTTAGAGCAATTAAAGAAAATTTCAGAGGTGAGAAATAGTCAGCGTTCCGTAAAAGTTAAAACAAAGAAAACTTCTTTTTTTTTTGTTGAAAAACAAAGAAAACTGAGGGAGACATCTGAAAAAGTCTGAACAAAAATCTGAAGTACTTTCATTGTCAGAGGAATTTGCAGTTGAACAATAAAACACCTTCGAAATAATGCCATTTGTGGTAGACCCACTACAGCTGTGAAATGACGCACTACCGGTAATGAAATCAAACCTTGAACTATCAAAAAGCCTGATAGACCCGTTTTATTTAAAAAAAAAAAAAAAATCGTGAAGTTCAAGTTAATCGTGAGACAAAGAACTAGGTGCCAATGGCACCCTTTCCTTTTATCCGTCCCGTATCCGAAAATATAGATAAGGGTAAAAAAAAAATTTCATTAGCTAATCGAATACAAGTAAGAGAAATGATTTTTTTCCGTTATCTTATCCATTTTCATATAAGATAATTTAAATATATATATATATAGAGTTAGGCTGGGGTGCTATGGATAGCATAGTGACCTCCCGTGCTACGGCTCAATATTCAAGTTTTCAAAATCCAAATGGTCGATCCGAACCGTTCATTGTTTAATCCATATTGAAATGTGCTTGGAGACCAAATTTTACATTTTTTGAAATTTTTTTACTATTTATTAAGCATTTTTGAAACCGCTGTTTTCCAGTGGTGCAGAATTTTAATAAAAACAGCGATTTTGAAACCATCTTAATAAATAGCAAAAAAATTCCAAAAAATGTAAAATTTGGTCTCCAAGCACATTTCAATATGGATTAAACAATGAACGGTTCGGATCGACCATTTGGATTTTGAAAACTTGAATATTGAGCCGTAGCACGGGAGGTCACTATGCTATCCATAGCACCCCAGCCTAACTCTATATATATAAATGTATATTTGTATGAAGATGATATATGGCACAATAAAATTTTGTATTTTTATTAAATTTTCACAATACAAATTAGTTGTACTCATTATTTTTTTCTTATTTTGAAAAATATTTTATCGAAAATACAAATCGAAATGTTAATGACACTTTTTTATCTGTTTATCCAACCCGTACCATATCCGAAAAGGCGAACAAGAATAAATTTTTTTTTTCTTTATCATAACAGGTACAGGTATGAAAATACCTCGACCCGACCCGTATCGTACCCGTTGACTCCCTTACAAAGAACTCAGATCTAATGGGAAGAAAAAATGGAAAATAAAAGTCAAATAAGAATAAGAAAATTACCGTGCCATCTTCTGGAAGCGCAAGTGCGGTAGCAAGGAGAGAATAACCAGTGTATACCCCAATTTCCATCGTTTTCTTCGCACCGATCAGTTTGAGCAATAGGTTCAGAAATTGTCCTTCGTCAGCCGACGTGGTCATGAGATTCCTATTAATATCACCATATCCATTACCATTAAATAATGAATACCAATTCAAAATTATAGTAACCAGGGATTCAAGTTTTTTATAAGTCAATTACCATGGATGCTTGGCGGTAATATCTCTGAGCTCCTTCATGCACTCTGGCTCTCGCGGGTACACGCTAGTCTCCAAAATATACTGAAATTGAATGATCAGAAATCCCGAATTAAAGCTGAGACGGATCAATACAACACGAAAATATATTTAATTATCATCGAGATCTAAGCTTGACTTACTTGATAGAGATCGTCGCTTTGAAGGAGGCTCTTGTGGCCAACCTCTGAATGCCTGGTTTGCTGCTCGGCTCCATTTTGGGCCTTAGTCTGAGTTTGACTTTCAGCTTTGGTCTCGGTGGTGGTGGTGGTCGACATTGTTGGAGCTTGTTATTATTTCTTCTTTCTTTGATACAAACTACAAGTTTGTTGTTGCTTGGGAATGGGTGAAGCGGCCAAGCCAGTTAAATAAAAAACAAAAGCGACCTGGGATGGAAAGATTATCTAATTCCTCTCTTATGTACGATATCATGTGGTGAGTCAATATCTGGTACAATAATTAATTTAATTATAATAAAAAACCAGAAGTCATAGACCCGCTACAGAGTTAATATTGATACCCGCTTCAGAGTTTTTGGAGGATAAAAAGACAGAGCAGTTGGGAGGAAGGTGGACCGTGGAAAGTAAAAGAGAGAGTAGGCGTGACTGCCACAAAAGGCCCATTTTCGGAGTGGGTGAGGCGCTTGGGCTGGGCTTGATACGAATCTTCTGTGGCCTAATTTGTTAAGAGCTTTTGTGTGTGAAACATCCGAAAAACGCGTCATCTATGATGATAGATGAATTGATGATGGTCATTAATTACGTACGGTACACAAAACTATAAAAACTGAGACATAGAGGATCCTGAAGCCTACGTTTCTGCGGTTGGTGAGTGACGTTGGAGTCTCTCATGGTGAAGAGGACCCACCACCACCACTTCCGTGGCCCACTCACCAAACACGCTCGATGTAAATGAGTCAAAATATTCCATTTAATTTTATATGCCAACAATAAAGTAGTCTGATCGGTGCCACTTAGCAATTGTTAGGCCAACTAGTTGGTATATCGTTTTTTTTTCTTGGTTGCACTACTATTTATTTATTGGATTATGATAATTGTCATCATATCTCCATTTTTTCATATATCCTCCCACTTAATTTTTATAATAATTTTGAGAACTACAAAAATTCCAGTACTATTTTTTTTCTAAATTATAAAATTTTCATGCATATAAGCATTTATATCTAAAAACAGACTTACATGTAAGGTGAATAATTTTTACATAAATAACTATCTCTCCAACCAAAACTCAAATTTCATGGGAAGACCATATACTTTTTAGATGTGAATTTTTTTTCTTAATTCAATCTCATCAACATTACTAACAATTTATGTGAAATTTTATGAATCTAAATCACGAATGTCTTACGTAATTTTCTCTTTCAAATGAGATCGATGATGACATAATTTCGGACTTATCGTCACACAAGTATTTATACCTCTTCATACAATTATTTATTCCTATACTTGAAAGTACTTTTTACATACGACACTGACTGACATATAAAAGTATTAATATTAAGTATTATAAGTATTTATAGCTACACACTAGAGTATTTATACTTATATAAAAAAAATACGTCAATAATCACCTCGTATACATTTATCGTAATAAATATTTTTTTATAGATAAATAATTAGTGGGAGCCATAGTACAACTTTTAAATAATTACCACCTTCTAATTTTAGAAGTGTTTAAATACTTAGTAGGACCATAATACAAATTTTTTAAGGGAAGTGCTATTCTAAGAGCATCATTTAAGTTTTTGAGTGCTGAGATAATTTTTTTTTCCAATAATTTCAGTTTTACTTTCTTCTTAATTAAGAAATACTTGATTAAGAAATGAAAGGAGGCCTTTATTCGCTCTCCTACCTAATTAAGAATAAAAGTAAACAAAAATAATAGCCCTTGCAAGAGAAAAAACTACCTTCATATTTAGTAATATTTGTAGAAATTAACAACAAATATTTAGTAATTTCATGTTTTGTAAAGAAATTAACAACAAATATTTGTAGAAATATCTACATGTCTCATGAGCCGGAATGATAATAGACTCACCATAGCCTCATCATCGTATGTGTTTTGATCTGATAATTTCCATTTCTCTTCACCTCTAAGTCTCATCTCGATCTATCTCTACCGCAGAAAATAAAGATTCACGAGAAAGTTTGATTTTTCTCAACAAAAAAAAATTAAAACCAAATTTAAAATTTTACTCAATTCTCAGCACAAAAAAAAGAACTTCAATTCAATTGTCGTTTTTGAGTTGTGAGAGAAAGAGAACTAAGGCAAGCATATCAAAGAGGTAGGAGGCTGGTACTTAAAAAGTAGGGTTGTTTTTCAGTAAATGGTGTGGTGACTCAATCTTTTCTTCATGCACGATCCATCGCTTGTTGGCTCCAGATTTGTAGTTCACAGCAATGTCGTAGAACTCCATGCATGCAGTTAGTAGTATTTGCGGAGCTAAAAACTGTGATTATTTATCTTCTACTGGTAGCCATTAAGCCAAGTACTTTGATCTTTTTAGCTGGTTAGTTCGGCTATGTAAATATATATTTTTTTTTGGTTTAAAAATGTCCGTTGGCTATGTAAATATTATAGAGTTATTTGTAAAGAACTTTCTTAATCAGCAAAAAAATGAATGACAAAAGGGGTGGAGGAGATATTGGAAATTTACTTGAATTGTGGAATAAGAGAGGAGTATATAATTGAATTTATTTAAGTACTTAAGAGTACAAGTTAAAATTTCCAACGGGATACGTATTTCACTATTTCTTGTTCTGGTCAATTAGGAGAATAGGAGGTGTGGAAATATCGGTAGGGCCGACTTCATTCTTAATTAAGTCAGAAAAAATGAATAAGGGCAAAACTGGAAATTGAAATCTTAGCGCTCAAAAACTCAATTAGTGCGCTTAATATAGCATGCCCCATTTTTTTAAATTAATTATAGTTGTGGAGATAGAGAGGAGATAGAAATGTGGAGATAAATATAATTATTCTTATTTATTATTGACAATTAAAATCTGACACATCTGTTTCCTTTCTCCGAAGTCTTTGTAATTGTATTCATGTGATCGCATTAATCCGGGGCGGAAATTGAGATCGGTAGATACAAATAGACGAAGTATGCATTCTGTTGACGCGTTATTATATTTTCCAATTAGTTTTGACTTTTGACTCGGCTTGTTGACATGTTCTTTTGAGGGTTCATATATGCAAAATGTGTAGAATAATAAGATTTCGGATATTTTTTTTTTCGCTTTAAAATTAAGGTGTAATTTCATATATATATCCCTAAAAATTATTATAATTACTTGATATGTATGGTTTTTTCTTTTCGAAATTTCAAAATATCACATTTATCCATTTACATTTAAAATTTCAAAAGAATTATCCTTGTTATTGTTTTTTTTTCATTAAAACTCATTTTAAATTTAAAAAGTTTCCATTCTATTCTTTACTAAAAAAAATAAAAATGTGTAACATGCTTAAACAATCTTATAATTAGTCGATTTCTGAAGACATTATTCATTTCTCTACTGTAGATGCTTACACATGCATATATTTAAATGTCGTTCTGTATGTGTCAAAAGTAGAAAAATAATTCATTTGCCTTTGAAAACAGACAAATTAGATGATTGAATTTTTTTTAACCAAACTATGCATTTTAATTTATTTTAAATAAAGGATAAAAATAGGTACTTCTTAAATTTAATATAAAAACACAATAAAATAAGTAAATTTAAAAGTTTTAAATAATGTCTTAAAACACAATAAAATAAGCAAATATGATATTATGAATTTTAGATGAAAAAATAAGTAATTTCATAGTTTTTTAGAACTATACATGGATAAAACTGCCCCTAAAAATAAAAAGGAAAGAAAGATCTCGGATTTTCTCTCCTTTTTTTTAAATTTTTTTATATTTTTTTTTACTCAAATACGATGTTCACCAACCACCATTGATTATGTGCTGTACTATTTAATTATTTATATTAAGTAGGGTTTTATTTTTCTGATTGAATCTTCTGATTTAAAATAATGTATTTAGTTGATTTGTTAGCATTAAGAAAGAAACATAAGAAAGAAAAGTTTCTCTGAACTTGTCTCTGAACTTTATTTCTTACCTAAACAGTTCAGTTCCAACAAACATAAGAAAGAAAAAGTCAAAATCGAATTACTTTTTCAAAACAAATGAACGGTTAAGCACAGCTTGAAAAGTTTCTCTGAACTTGTCTCTGTACCGCGTCGAACTAGAAATTTTGATAGAGGAAAGGTTAAACATTATTATTTTTTAATTATTTTAATAAAAATTAAAAATTATATTACACAAAATAATAATAATAAGATGCTTTACTATTTTATTTTATATAAGAAAAATTATTGGTAAAAGTTATTTTTACTGCATCCCATGCATAGAAAAGGATACCAAAGAATTAAACCAACACACTAAAAAACATGCTAATACATATCAAAAATAAAATTTAAATAAATGTCCCATTAAATTTCAATATACGTGAGTTTTTTTTTTTAAAAATTATGAAGTTGATTAAGCATCTCATAAACATAGTGCAGATGCGCTCATCTATAATTCACTAACAGACATAACCACAGGCTTGAATTCCCACGGTAACGCTGCATGAATAAGGTATCTGATGAAATGATAGTGTTTCTTCTAGAAAATATTTGTAATCAAATATGAGCATAAAATTTGTTTTAATCATTCAAATTAAAGAACCTATGAATAATATTTGCTTTTGATATACTTGATTTTTTTTTAAGAAATAGTAAAGAGTTTTGCTAGCAGGATAAATTGGAATCGGTCGTTTTAGATATGTTTGGATGTGAATTAGAATAATTAGAATAGCAAAATTTAAAAATAGTAAATAAAAATAGAGAAAAAATAGTGATTTTCGTATTAGTGTGAAAATAGTGCTTTTTCGAATCAGTGAAAATGTTGTTTGGATTATATATGTAGAATAGTGAATAACTGTAATCAATTAAGAATAGTGTTAATAAGATACTAATTAAGAGAAAAAATAGGTAAGTGAGACCTCAAATGAATTATCACGACATAGAGATAGCGGAAGTGGTGTTAAATTTGTTATTTTGGAACTTTATTGGCAGAAAATTCAAAAATGAAGTATTTTTTTTTCTCTCTTCACATTTCTGAATAGTTACTATTCCAATATTTACAAATAATAGAGAATAATAGCTATTCTAGCTATTTTGAATAGCAAAAATATTGTTTGGATGCACATTGCTATTCTGAATAGCTACTATTTTAGAATAACCTCTATTCTTGTGTCATCCAAACACAGCCTTTTTTTTTTTTTCTAAAATTGTGGATATACCAGAATTGAAAATTTTACTAGCTCGGGCAAAACAAGAAAATTGAGATCATTGAAGTTCAAAAATCAACTATATATAATTTTATTTAGAGGACTCAAAAGAATTAATGAGTCCGGTTAGTATGACATCTGTGTCATATAACACTAACTACAAAATTGATTGGATAGACTTCAAACGACTAATCTAAACCGTTCAAACCGATTTACTTTATGAGTGATGTGTTTAGATACAAATTTTTTATATTTTCTAGTTATTTTAGTATCAAATCAAGCGGTGAAAAAAATATTGAAAAATGAATGCATTAAAATTAATTTAAAAACTCACTCATTTGACCACTTGTCTTGATACTAAATAAATTCGAAAAATTATAAATTTTGCATGTAACACACAACTAATAAAATTGATGGGTTTGAATAGTTTGGATTCATCATTTGAAGTCGATTCAATAAGTTTTGGAGTTGATGTTATATACGCTGAAATGACACTAATGTCATACTAATCAAACTCAATATTAATGTATATCAAATTTATAAAATTTATTGGACACAATTACAAACTAAATTTACAAGGAATTTACAAGGGCGCTTGACATTATTTTCATTGTAGCCTTCCGCCCTAGTGGGATTGTATTATTTTTTATTGTAAGTCCTTAGACAATTTCATTTAACATCTGAGCAAATTACAAGCTTGTTTCAGTGTAGGTATTCTTATACACAAAGATAGTATCCTATACATTGAATTACTTGTAAAATCTCTTATTGCTAAAAATTAAAGAGAACAGAGAAAGTAAAACCAGTAGTTACGAAATGTTCAGTTCACGCCATATTAGTAAGTCAATTGGCCCATTCATTATCTTCTCTTTATATGCAAACATAGCAGTCGAGCAAGTGTGACTACACTATGTCAACACCGTCTAGAAGAATGCGCACCTGAGAGGCATTGAATCAGACCGGACCAAAACAGTCAGTAGACCAGACCAGGACAGTCACCACTTCAGCCGAGGAGGCACTGGATCAAACAGGATATGGAACTGAATCAACCAGACTAGGACAATCACCACTCAGCCGAAAAAGCACTGAATCAAACCAGGGCAGGAGGTGAGTCAACCGGACTAGAACAGTCACTTTACAGGAGGCCACCACAGTGGAAAGAGACAAAAGGAGAGGAGGGGAGGAAGGAGGAAGAAGAAAACACATCATCATTACCACCATCAGTAACAACCACATCAACACATACCTTATTCATATAAAGTAATATTAGATATTACGGTGGGCAAAGCTGTCACACCCCAGATATGTATCATCCGGAACGTGATTATATAAGCATCTTCGCACATTTCCTTGGCCCGTCAACCTACGTCGCCAAAAAGAAATGAAAACAAAATAACAAAAAGGAGTCAGCCACAAAGCTCAGTAACCGGTTATTTAATGACACGCTTCTCTATAATTGGCTTAATTTAACAACTATTCAAATAGGCCGGATTAATCCATACAAATTCACATCAAATTATGCACGCATATTTCATCGGCAATAGCACGTCGGTCTAGGTTATCCATAAAATAAGTCACATCATTTTCAACCATCGAACCCGACTGCGACTAGCAATCCCCGCATATCGGTCCCGACCATGACTAGCAGCCCCTGTGTATCGGACAAATCAAATTCCAACCTCAGACTCGCTATCATGTTAAATATGCCATCATAATCTAATATGCAATACCAATACCCAAATCAACCATACAAAATGAAAACACAGATTATAGAGAAGTCTGGTTACCTGATAGAGAGATATTTTAGAAACTGAAATCAGATTGCAGTCAGTAGTATAGAATTAATCGTAACGTAGGATCAAAATTTCACTCAGGCGGATTACAGAATTTTCTTTACTATTTTTGTTTCTCCTTTTCTCTGACATTTTTCTTTCTGTTTGGTTTTGTTTTTCTTAACCGAAGAGAATGAGATAGAAATCATGGATAAAACAAAAAGGGAAGTTATTATATGGCAGCGGTTGCGTGATTAGCATCGTTTCATTTTTTTTTATGCAATTCTGCCCTTTTAATAGAATTCAAAAGGTCGGTTATGAATAATTTAATATATGGAAATAAATATAAATAAACAAAGTGGCGTTACTAGCATCCAATGGAATTGAATATAGTGTATCGGCAAGGTAAAAGGAAATAAAGAAATTAATAGAAACAAATTTAATCAAATTAATTATTTCAAAATCCAACCAAAGATGACAATTTTTTTTATTTCATTAATTATTTATTTTCAGTAGACGTATCAATGGTTTCCATATTATATGAAAATAATATTTAAGCATAAATAATCATAAATCTAAATTTTCAGGTTGTTACAGAAGTGAATTTACAGCACCTTCAGTCGAACCCGGAGAGTTGAAGCGGATCGAAAAACGATGATCAGATCGGTTAAATGGAAGCACTTGCTCAGTTGGAGTAAGACGAGACAGACTGATGAGCGGTGGCTAGATCCGTTGGACAGAAGCATCTGCTCAAAACGTGAGATGAAGCATTGAGTCGCGACAGAATTATCCGCTCGAATGGAGCTAGTCGAAGTGAACCAGGCGGACGAAGGGAGAGGCAGAGGTGGCAGGGCAGGACAGAGAAGCGAAGTGGATGGATGACTCTCAAACCTTTGTCTTCGAGATCTCTTTAGTTATTTAATGGAGGTGGAGCGGAGTGTACAAAGTTGTAGTGGGATTGTATTGAAGCAAGTATAAACATTTTTGTCTGGGTCAGGAGTCGGAGGTTGTACCATGTTTGGTTTGATAAGTTGGATTTGTATTAAGATTTGTGTGTACTTTTTTTTTTGAAAAATAGTGATATATATCACTGATTTTATTGAAATTAGAAATCATAATATATCGGATATGGTATCTGAAATTGGTACTAAAATTAAATATGACAAATATTTACAGCTGTTCAAAACAAAAGCAGCAACAAAAGAAAATACAAAAACATCATAACATGCATAAAACTGAGGCAGCAACATAAAAAGATACCAAAACATCATAACATGCACAAAACTAAGTATTGTAGAACTAATAAGTCTTCTTTTTTTGAGGGTAAGGTAGCAAGTTGCCATCTTACGATTTTCATGATAAGGAAAATTATACAACCTAAATGGGATTAAAGTTTGAAACTTAATTACAATTAATTACATTATCTCAAATAAACCTCAAATTCCATCTAACAACTAGTTTATCATTGTACCAATTATTCTCGTCATCTAATTGTGGTTAATCCATTGCCTAATATCGCCTCTCATTTCTCTCGTGAGTATTTCCTCAAATTTCAATCTGAGGCTAAAGATTCTATTATTCCTCTTGATACCTCGCATATTTAGCCTATATTTGACTTGATTTCGTACCAAATTCATGTTCTAAATTGTCAAAATCATGTGCATTTCATTGATATATCCTTAGAATTTGGTATTGCTGAGAGTTTGTTTGTTTTCTGCAGGATTGGAGCAAAATAAACGAAGAAACGACGTTTTTGAACTCTCTGGTACGGCCCTTACCAGGCTTGGTACGGTCCTTATCAGACTTAGCCGATTCAGCCTCTCCCATCTTGTACGGCTTGGCCGTACTACCTTGGTATGGGTCGTACATAGATGCCACCTGACAGAATTCAAATCTTGGCAGAGGCTATTTAAAGCGAGGGATCTCTCCATTTTCGATATACACATTTCATTCCAGATTGAGAGCTCAGAGAAAGAGAGAAAGAGAACAAAGGAGCAAGGAGAGAAGAAGAAGGAAGAGGAAGAGGCGAAAATCGACGGATCAACCCTTCTCCACTCCCGATCTTCGATCTAGTTCTATCATGCCTCTCTTTATCTCTTTACTTGTATTTCTGGACAGATCTATGACTTGTGAGTAGTAGATCATTGTTTCTAGGATTTGTAGATAGATTTTCTTGATTTGTGTTGCTTTTCTTGATTTGGATCTTGTCTGAACTCTTTTGATTGTATTGATTGTGTATTTGCTTGTCTTGATTGCTTTGTCTTTCTGTGATTGCATGTGGTGTGCCTATAGTGGTAGATCAACCCTAACAAGGTCATGTGATCATTGCCTTCTCTCAACCAATCCAATCCCTTTAGGTAGACTTGTTCAAATTGAAGCCGAAAGGTTGAATTCTCCCCTAATTGACAGATTAGAGGATACCTTAGATCTCCAATCAATCAACTAGAGGATCTGGACCAAAACACGAGAGTTGAGGTTTAGAAACCCTAGAAGGTGAATAATTGACTCCAAAACCTAGATCTTGAACCAACAAACGAGAGTTGAGATTTAGGAACCTTAGGTATGGTCAATTGAACCTTTCTCAAGAGTTTAATACAAGGTACCGGCAAGAAATGCATCAACTCGAACTTGTAAGCTCTGTTCTGGTAAGTTAGTACGGGTCTTACAAGAGTGGTGCGGCCTACCCATACCAAGCCCACACGGCTTGGTGAAACAAGGTTGGTGCGGCTTAGCCGAACCAACTTGGTAAGACCCGTACCACTAGAGGCAAATCAGAGATGAAGTCTGAAACCCTTGAAACATCTTTTATCCTAAATCAAAACACAGTTTATACCTTTCCTTGCACAGTTACTATTCTATTGCATTGTTTGATTGCTTGAGTTGATTCTTTAGGAAGATTAAGTACTAAAACTCTCTCTTTCTCACTTCTAGTCTTTAGTCAAGATAAGTAGATTCTAGACAAGGAAACCGTCCCTGTGGATCGATACCCAATTATACTCCTCGATAGGGTTGTGCACTTGCAACCCTAATCGGAAGGTGTAACCGCGGTTTTAAAAGGTACGCTCCCAAGCGTACCGAAACTTGCGTTGCGCTTTCACACGAACACCTCTCGTGCCATAAAGCACATAGCCTTGCCAACCAAACCGTATCTCCTCCTCCCGGCCTCATCTAATTGCCGAGCTATGGCTATCCATAGTTGCATGTGTGACCTGGCATTTATCGATAGCCAGTCATTGTAGGATGTCAGAAGCATACGCCAATATATAGCCGTATATGCATATTCCCAGAAAAGGTGCACGTCTGTTTCCATTACCATGTCTCCACACAATACATAATCTCCAGGCACTTGACATCCTCTACGTAAGAGTACCATCGATAATTTGTTCTGTAATATAACCCGTAGAAAAACTTTCACTTTAGGCAGTGCCATGATCTTCCATAATCTCTTTTGGTAGCCGCAAATCATCCCCGTGTTAAGTAGCATCCTATAGGTGGAAGCTATTGTGAACCTACCACTTGCTTTCCATCTCCACATGAGTTGTAGGGAATTTGGATCCTGCTTGGTTGAGACCCTATAGAATGGTGCTAGTTGCTGAAGATATTTGAGGAAGAAAGAAAACCACCATTGCAACGGTTCCTCAGATAGATCTTGAATACCATATAGGTCCATCAAAGTGGCGGCTCAATTACCTTGTTTATCCGAGTGGCATATCGAGGTCCATTTCGTCAAAGCATCATTTTGAGTTTTTAAATCCATAATACCCAAACCTCCATTCTTCCTGAGTGCACAAGTTTTTTTCCCAATTAAATCTATAATCCCCAAATCTAATAAGTCTTCATCATCCTCCTCCTCTTCAGACATTAGAGATAGGGGGTTGCCATTGTCAGAACCCTGCATATCTTCCACTGGTGTTTCCTGGGATAGGGGAGTATGATGGGAGGATATTAGAGTAATAGGAGTTAATACGAAAGAATTTTAATTTGAAAAATTAAAAGACATTAATAAAGAATGCGATGTACATGGTCTTTATATAAGAAGTCATGGGTTCGAAATTCAAATGAGAATTTTTTTTTGTAATAATAATAATGATATTAAATAGTTCGGTGACTTGACTTCTGGCCATTTTTTTAATACCTTTAAAAAAATAAAATTTTAAAAATGACCTCCGATTTAATTTTTTTTTATAAATGTCCTGACCACCTGGGCCACAGGCGGTCCAAAACACAAGCGGTCCATCTGGCCCATGGGCGAGTCACAGCACTAGTGGACCACCTGTGGGATGGGCGGTCCTTTTTTTTTAGAGATCTTAATATTTTGATTTAAATAATTTTGTAAAAAAAAAGTTTTCTTGTTTAGAATGTATGGCAAAAAATAAGACATTTGATATATTTATAAAGTGATATTGTAACTCTTTATAACTTTTATTTTTATTATTATTATTTTTTATTTTTTTGGTGAACTTTGATTTTATTTCTCAATTGGATATCACAAGTCTAAATATAACACTAATTAAGGACTTGACCCTTATTCAAAAAATTTTAAGCTCTGACAGCTTGTTGATCTTCTTCTATTTATTTATGGTACTAAAATAATAGTTTAGAACTACTAAAATATATTCAAACATCAAATTAGTTCTCTGTCCATGCACAAAGTATCCTAGACTGACCTTTGGTATGGTACCAAGTCCAAACTTAGCAGCCAAGCACTAAACAAAGGCCACTAGTATAATGCAATGCACTAAAAACATCAAATTTGACCTTTACTAGTAAATCAGCAAGTATAGATTGATACAGGAACTAAACTGTAAAATTGATTGTACCAACATATAGAGCATTCAAAAATACATAAAATTGATATAAATTTCAACTTATTTGGATTTTTCTACAGTTAGTTATGAATTTCCAAAGTTTAATTTTTGAAAAAACTTTAAACAGCCATAACTTTGGCTAGGAAAGTCGGATTAATGCATATAAACACTTTTCAGAAAGGGGAGAACAAGACGGATCCGATTTTGCCCAGGTGGTGCACCAAGCATTGTCATATCAGAAGCATCAGAATTTATAAAAAATGTCGTTTAGGGCCTCAAAAATTCAGTTTAAGTTTTCGTTCGATGATAGGCATTAAAAATTAGCGATTCTCAAACCATTTTAATAAATAGTAAAAAAATTCAAAAAAATATAAAATTTGGTCTCCAAGCACATTTTAATATAGATGAAACATATAACGGTTTGGATCAGCTATTTGAACTTTGAAACTAGAGATATGAGTACAAATTAAAACGCCCCGTTTAATTCACGAAGTAGCGTAGCCTATATATATATAGAGGTGGGCTACTGTGAGTTGCGAAGTGAAATGCGTTTCTACTTCACGCCATATTTTTATTTTGAAATTTCAAACGACCGATCCGAACCATTAGATGCTTAATCCATATTGAAATGTGCTTGGAGACCAAATTTTACATTTTTTGGAATTTTTTTACTATTTATAAAGCATTTTTAAAAATTGTTGTTTTGCTGTAAATAATAAAAAACAGTAAAATTTTCTGGATCATCAGATCAGCGACTTTCAAAATTGCTTAATAAATAGTAAAAAAATTACAAAAAATGTAAAATTTGGTCTCCAAGCACATTTCAATATGGAGAACAAGACGAACGATTTGGATCGACGTTTTGAACTTTAAAATTGCAAAATATGAGCGTGAAGTAAAATAGTCACCTTACTTCGCAACTCACCATAGCCCACCTCTCTCTCTCTCTCTCTCTCTCTCTCTCTCTCTATATATATATATATATATATATATATATAATATGAGTAGGGCTACGGTGAGTTGCGAAGTAAAACATATTTTTACTTCACGCAATATCTTCATTTTCAAAGTTCAAATATCCGATCCAAACCGTTAGATGAATCTATAATAAAATATGCTTGGAAACTAAATTTTACATTTTTTGAAATTCTTTTACTATTTATTAATCCACTTTGAAAATTTCTGGACCACTGGATCGGCGATTTTCAAAGTGGCTTAATAAATAGTAAAAAAATTCCAAAAAATCTAAAATTTGGTCTTCAAGCACATTTCAATATGGAGATCATGTTGAGTGGTTCAGATCGATATTTTGAACTTTAAAATCGCAAAATATGAGCGTAAAATAAAATAGTCACTTTACTTCACAACTCACTGTAGCCCAACTCATATAATATATAATATATGTATATGTATATATTTATAAGAGATAAGCTACGGTGAGTTGCGAAGTAAAATATGTTTCTACTTCACACTGTATTTTTATTTTAAAAGTCTAAACGACCAATCCAAATCGTTAGATATGATCTCTATATTGAAATGTGCTTGGAGACCAAATTTTATATTTTTCTAAATTTTTTTTACTATTTATTAAGCAATTTTGAAAATTGATATTTATCTATGAACAGTAAAAAATACTATTTATTAAGTAATTTTGAAAACTGCTGTTTTGCTATGAACAGTAAAAATTTCTGGACCATCAGATCAACGATTTTCAAGATTGCTTAATAAATAGTTAAAAAAATTTCAAAAAATATAAAACTTGGTCTCCAAGCACATTTTAATATGGAGATCATGTTGAGCGGTTCGGATCGATCGTTTGGACTTTCAAATCGCAAAATATGAGCGTGCAGTATAATAGTTATTTTACTTCGCAACTCACCGTAGCCCATCTCTATTTATAATATATACATATATACATATATTATAGAGGAGGGTTCAAATGCCTCCATGTTTTTGTGCCCCCATCATGCTTCCATCTCTCTCCATCATTTTCAAAGTTTAAACAGTTGATCTGAACCACTCAACCTAACCTCTATACTAAAATATGTTTCGAGACCAAATTTTATATTTTTAGGAATTTTTTTACTATATTTTTAGATAGGTATAAAAATACTGTTTTTAGATGGTTCAGATTTACTGATTTTTTACCTATCTAAAAAATAGTAAAAAAATTTCTAAAAATATAAAATTTGGTCTCAAAACATATTTTAGTATGGAGGTTAGGTTGAGCGGTTCGGATCGACTGTTTGAACTATGAAAATGATGGAGAGAGATTGAGACATGAGGGAGACACAAAAACATGGAGGCATTTGAACCCGCCTCTATATTATAAAAAAAATGAGTTTATAAAAAAAATTGTCCATATGTATATGTGTGTATGTGTATATGTGTATGTGTGTGTGTATATGTGTATGTGTGTATGTGTGTATATATGTGTATGTGTATATATGTATATGTGTGTATGTGTATATGTGTATGTGTGTGTATGTGTGTATGTGTATATGTATATTATAAAAATCAAAAAAAAAAAAGATCAACAAGCTATCAGAGCTTGAAATTTTTTGAATAAGGGTCAGTCCTTAATTAGTATTATATTTAGATTTATATTATCCAAATGACAAATAAAATCAAAATTCACTAAAAACAAATAAAAATATAAAATTAAAGTTATAAAGAGTTACAATATCACTTCATAAATATATCAAATGTCTTATTTTTTGGCATACACTATAAACAAGAAAACTTTTTCTTCATAAAATTATTTAAATCAAAATACTAAGATCTCTTAAAAAAAAAAAAAGGACCGCTCCTTCCACGGGCGGTCTGCTAGTGCTGTGACCCGCTCGTGGGCTAGGCGGTCGGGTATTTATAAAAAAAAATAGAGGGCATTTTTAAAATTTTCTTTTTTTTTTAAGGGTATTAAATTAAATGGCCGCTTGACTTCCAACTTTACTAAAAAAATAAAAATAAATAATGCGTTGTAATAATAAGCTTGTGATTCAAAATAATTAGAATAAATTATTTATTTTGATAAGATTATAAATTCATTATTCACGTATGATATTAATATAATTTAAGTACAAGTTCATGGTGACATTAAGATTCGACTTTTCCGATGATGTCGAAGGCTTGTCAAAATTTGTTAGTTCTCAAAATCAAAATAATGACTGATATGCTTTCAGTATAGCACTCTCCTTAATTAAAACTAAAATAATGACTGATATGGGAATGTGATAGATAGATAGTTAAGTCCTAATTTGTTGGCATACATAAAACGAGATGATCAATATTTGATTTTTAAAATATGAATAGTTGAATACTAAATAGTATATATATATATATATATATATATATATATATATATATATATATATATATATATATATATATATATATATATATATATATATATATATATATATATAATTATTGAGTCACATCTTTATAATTTCTACATAAATAAAATTTGTAACTTATATATAAAAATTATTCTTGCAAAAATTTGTATGTTTATTCAGCTAAGTACAAATGTATTTATTTATTTCTTTACACGAGTCATTTTATTTTATTTATAAATTCTCATTCTAATTAAAACACCCTAATTCTATTTTTCAAATATCATTGCATGTGATATTATCAAAATTCTGTGAATCTTCTTCCATACTAAAATAAAAAAAGGTGGAGAAAATTATTTCTGAATTAATATTTCATTAAAGTTATATGCATATATTCATAATGTAATAAAATAAATTAACTCATCAAACTTATATTATCTTAATTTTCTTGTTAATTAATAAAGTTTCATGAGACTGTCATTTTAAAAAAGTCCAGATAAGACAAGACAAAGTTGTAACAAATTAATCGAATAAATTGTCCAATTTGACGGAATAGACAACCCAATATATATAAGAGATCATGACCCAATAAATAACCGACTATAAGGTCTACATTTTTTTATTGACAAACTAAACGATTAAACGGACTAATTGTCTAATTAATTGGAAAAAAGTCCAAAAATACACCTCCGTCAAGTCTATTCGTAATGAATATGAGTGACATAAAAAATCTAGCATTTCTTTGGATATACAAGACAGCTACTTACAATATAAATTAGCTAGCAAAAGAATTTTATTTCTTGTTTTGTATCATAGAGTGAAACTAGGGAAAACAAAGCAACCAAAGAAAACAAATTAAAGAAGAAAGATGATTGGATGGGCCCATCTTAGTCAATGTACCGTTGCATGAGTAGTATGAATCACATGAGTAGATTTTCGACTAGTAAACAACTAAACAAGAAGGTTCCATCGGATATAATATAATATAGCCAGTTACACTATTTCCCCATGTTTGTTTCCTGTGGGCTGTGGCTGTGGCCTCAAACCAACCCAACATATCAAAGATTCTCTGTGGCATCAGTACATGTTTATTTGGTATTTCCTTTATTAACACTTTCTTCAACCAACCAGACGAGAGAAAATAAATGGTGGTATTACTGTTGCCTCTTGGTTAAAATGTTCTGTTCTTTTCGTGCTTCAATAAATATTCTGTTTTTTGAAAATTTTGAATTTCAAAATAAAGTCGGCCGGGTAGAATACGCGGGTAGGGATAGGTTGGGTATACGGGTATGGACATGGGTATGGGTACACGAGTATGGGCACAAGTATAGTTGGGTACGGGTATAAGTTGATCCGGATATAGTCGGATTTTTGTCCAAAAAACGGTGACCAGCTCATTTTTTGTCCGTACCCGTGTACCTGTTTACCCGACCTATACCCGAGCTTGGGCACGGGTACCCCAGGCATAGGGTACGGACGGGCAGGGCACGGGCTGCCCTATGCGGATATAATCAATCCACTAATCCCATCCATGCTCCAGTACTGTATGTACTATTCTCATTGCTTTTTTTTTTTTTTTTAAAGAGGAAACCGTAGGTATTAATTTATTGAATATAAAATATTTAGCATTACAACAAGTAAAAAACAGTAGAATTGAAAGCCTACATTAATCCTATTTTAACAAAAAAGAAAAATCATTAGCAACCTACATCTAATCAGAGTATGAATAAAACTATAGATGAAGCACCATCTACTGCCTTGGTCTAGAGAGCCAAATGGATTAAATATAGCTATCAGTCTATAAGCCCATTCTATTAGGAAAATCATATAACCCAACAGTGAGGGGGCAAAATACAATTTTGTTGCCACTCTTCTGACAACGAACTTCTGCCCTTCATTCCAGACCAACACTTCTGATGATTTACCAGTAGCCATCCTAACTCCTTTGAGATGAGATAATTCATGTTTTGTCCCTGCCTCTCTGACAGAGGTTGATTAGCCTCCTCCAACTGGAACAAGGCCCCGTCTAGCGTCTCTTGCAATTGAATCTCCTTCATTAACTCCCTACTTGGTCTTCCACAAAAGGCACCACTCATTCTTCTTGCCCAATTGGCTAGGCAGTGAGCCAGAATAACCTTCTCTCTGCTGATGTACTGAATATGAGCCCTATCTTGTACCAATTTGAACATTTGAATGCATTGCGTCACCACCTCCTGTGCTGACCAGTGCGAGAGATCATTCAGATTTTCTGTCTTAATCGCCTTGATCAGAATTTTACAGTTCGATAGCACCACACTTGCTCCCTGCACCCCATGATTAATGCGTTGCAATGCATGGAACATCACCAATGCCTCTACTTCCAGTGGGCTTGCCACAGTGGCAGCTAGCCCCTTTGCCATGACCAGATTTCCTCCTGGATCAAATTGAATAAAACCCAACCCTCATTTGCTTGGCTGCTCCCAGGAGCCATCAATTAGGAAAATCGACTTGCCTCCCTGTATGATTGGTTTTTCCAGCACTCTTCGTATTCTTCCTTCCTCTTTCCCTTGTGCATCGATCCTCTATTTTCATATTCTCAGCTTGTCGAATTATAGCCACCGGCACCCCTTTCTTCCCCCCAAAGACTTCTTCATTTCTTGCTTTCCAAATACACCACACCATATTACAGAATTCAACTATGTCTGATTGGCTCAGGTTGGATGTAATTCTCAGTATCGCTTCTGTAAAATCCAAAGGTAACTGATCCACTCTTAACGGGAATTGAGACATGAACCATGCTGCCCTGAAGACTTCACAAAAAAAAAAAGATATGCATAAGAAATTCGTTTTCCAAGCCACACCTAGGACATGTAGGGTTTATTTTACTAATTCTTTTATGTAGTGCCATTAGTGTAGGCAAACCATCATGAACTGCCCGCCAAAGAAATACCTGGATCCTTGGAATGACTTTCTTCCAAGACCATATATGCTCCCAAAGTTCCTTCTTATACACTATGTGTTGGTTGTAGTCTAAAAGATAGAATAAGGTGTTTAGGTCTCATTATTTCACCAAACGTGCTTTAATTGAGCCGGACTAAGATGGCATAAGACAATTTTTAGGACGGCCTAAATTAAATCACCTTACATGATGGTTTAATTTTTATTCCACCTCGTGGCCTAACTTTAATGATTATAATAATATTTTATTTGTATATAATTAGTATATTATTATTAATAATTATTATTAGTACATAATTATATAATTAATATCTTATATTGTTAATATATTAAATAATTATTATAATAATATTATATAATTAATATCCTTTTATTAATAATTATTATTAATAAATAATTATATAATTAATATGTTATATTGTTAATATATTAAATAATAATTATAATAATATTACAATATATTATAGTTGTTATTAATATATTAATATTATATAATTAGTATCTTATTGTTAATATAGTAAATCATTATTATAATAATATTGTAATATATTATAGTTGTTATTGATATATTAATGTTATATAATTAGTATCTTATTATTAATAACTATTATTAATATATAATTATATAATTAATATTTTATATTATCAATATATTAAATAATTAGTATCTTTTTATTAATAATTATTATTAATTTATAATTATATAATTAATATTTTATTATTAATAATAATTATTAATATATAATTAATATTTTATATTATTAATATATTAAATAAATTTTATAATAATATATAATATATTACAGTTATTATTAATATATTAATATTTATAATTAGTATCTTATTATAAATAATTAACCAATTTAGGCTTTCAAAACTTTAGTCCTCCACCAACTCTAACCAAACAAGGAATAGTTTAAGCTATGATTTAACTTTAGGTCTCAACCAAAAATGAATAATTTACACCGGCCTAAGTTGAAATAACCAATTTAGGCCTCCTTAGCTTTAGGCCACAACCAAACATAGGGATATAGACTAGAGGTTTGGGCCCCATTCCTCTGTTGCGTGAGAATCTGATACCCTTCTTTCGTCGTATACCTTCTACTCTTGCTTAGATCCCATATTAGCCTATCCCTCAGCATCAGATTTTATTTTGGCTGCCTTGCATTGCTCATGATGTGTTGCGCCTGATGGGGTCCCAAAAGCTGACTGATACGGTCCACCTACCACCCTCCTAACTGTCGATCAAACAGGTCTGCCACCCTTGCATCCCTTTGATCATTGGTGTTTATTCTTTGAAAACACCAGTTCTCATGACAGGGTTCATTCATGGCCCGAATAGTAGTCCCATCCTCCACCTCCCATCGTATATCTTTCTAAAAAAACACTTTCAAATCCTATACCGCCTTCCATAGTGTGCTTATACCAACCCTAATTCTTGCTGCCCATAACCCAACCTAGGAAAATACTTTGCCCGAATTACCCCCACCCACAGCTTATCGCTATCTGTAGCTATGTTCCAAACAATTTTTAGAAGGACTTGTTGAAATCATTCAAATCTCGGACTCCCAAACCACCATCCTCTTTGTCTAGACATATTTTGTCCCATGCTATAAATGTGATATATATGTGGCTATCTAGCTTCCCCCAGAAGAAGTTCCTGATGAGAGCCTTCATTTCTTTGAGTGTTCTCTCTGGTATATGGGCAATTGACATAAAGTACACAGGTATAGAAATCAGGATAGATTGATTAACGCAAGTCTCCCTGCCTAAGATAGCACGTTCCTCTTCCAGCATGATAGCTTACTGTGTAGCCTTTGTAATAGCAGTTCATGGGACCAATCCATTCTATTTTGATTTTGCGCAATGAAAACCCCTAAATACTTCTCTCTATTTCCTGCCTCCTTTGCACCTAGGACTGTCAACACCTTATCTCTACTTGCTACATCACATTTTTTACTATACCATGCCTTACTCTTATCCGGATTAATGTACAAACCTGAATATTTAGCAAACTCCTCCAACAGCATCTTAATACACCCTATTTCTCTCATGTTAGCTTGACCTAGTATCATTAGGTCATCTGTGTACATAATATTTGTTAGCTGCGGGGCTGATTTAGCAATTCTCACACCTTTAATGTCTCTTTGGTTTAATGCCATTTGGATGTGTTTAGTAAGAAATTCTATAGCCAAAATGTAGAGATAAGGCGAAAGGGGACAACCCTGTCTTAAGCCCCTTGTTGGTAAGAGGAAGCCACTGACTTGACTATTAATTTGGATTGTCACTTTACTAGAAGTCATTGCATTCATCACAATTTTTACCACCCTATCCGGATTATTAACAGCCCTCATGGCCGCTTCCACAAATTCCCAACGGACCGTGTTGAAAGCTTTGTTAACATCAGCTTTCAACAAGAATGCTTTCTGTTTGAAATTTGGCATATTGAAAGAGTGAATGACCTCTCTCATAAAGATTGTGTTGTCGGCAATACTTCTCCCTTTCATGAAGGTTGTTTGATTTTTGGAGATTAGACTCTCCATGAAGGGTTGGAGTCTCGCTGAAATCAGTTTCATCATCAATCGGTATAACACATTACCAATTGTTATGGGTCTGAAATCCCTCGGTGTCATCGGTTCTTCATTCTTGGGTATCAAGACTATTCAGCTTGCCAACCATTCTCTAGTTGTGATCCCAGAGATGAATACTTGTTGTAGTTATTTTGTGATTAGCGAACCGAAAAGGCCCCAGTTAGTTTGCAAAAACCATGCTGTTAGCCCGTCAGGGCCAGGGGCCTTGTCTGGTCCCATAGCAAACAACGTTTCTTTCACTTCTTCAACTATTGAGATTCTCTGTAATCTTGGGTAGGCCTGGGCTGGAATGACTGAGAATTGCAGGCGATTGCAAAACTCGATATAACGAATTGGGTCCGGGCCCTGTGCTGACTGGTGGGGGCAGAACAGCTCTATGTAGTGATTCACAAAAACTCTTATAATTTATGCTTCCCTTGTTACCTGATCGCCATTATCAGAGTGTATACAGGTAATAAGGTTGACCCTCCTTCTTGTTGTTGCCATCGCATGGAAGAAGGTTGTGTTTCGGTTCCCTAAGAGGTTCCACTGAACCCGCGCCCGCTGTCTCCAGTACTGCTGCACATTATCCGCCACTTCGTTATATTCTAGTATTAGATCTTGTTCATACCCATGGTTTTGCAAGGCTAGGTGAAGTAATTGATGTTGGTAAATTTGGTTTTCGATCTCTTTGAGTCTGTGTTGCAGGTTTTGAACAGTAGCCGCCCATGATTGGATATTTCTTTTCATCGCCTCTATTTTCTCAGCCCACAGTTTGCCCTCATAGCATTTCCAAGTTTCACGGCATACCCTTTTGAAACCTTCATCACTTTCCCACCATTTTTCAAATCTGAAAGGCGGTGCCCGAGACTGCTTTTTGTTTGTTCTTAGAAGATATTGCGAAGAGAGAGTAGGTTCAAGGTGGAGGAATATTCTCATTGCTTTTCGGTCATTCACACTTCACAGTGTGTACCAGTGCGTACTACCCTCACTTTTAGATATTGTTGCAGGCTGCAGTACTGCCCCACCTTTCTACTCCTTGTTTACACATGAATTTATCTGAAGTTTGATTGGACGTTATGGATTCAAACTATGAGGTAATGCAAAGAATCTGTACTCCTTAAATGCTAGATGTAAGGTGTCAATACCACCCTTTCAACTGTTTATCCCATTTGCATTGTATTAAATAAGCCGGATATGAGTAAACTTTTTTTTATATATATATTAGCTTATTGGTCGTTGGTAAGGATCTTTTCTTTTTTTTTATTAAAAAATATTAATTGAAATTGATTGCATATTTGTATTTTGAGTAAAGCTAGGATGTGATGTGCTCACCAAGAGGGTTTGGTGAGCACAACTCCAAAAGTATATCGGATCGACTTCAAACGCCAAATCCAAACCGTTGAAACCTTTGTACTTCATGAGTGATGCATGTACATATAAAATTTTAAAAGTTTCGAGTTTATTTGCTACACAGTCAAGCGGTCAAAGAAAGAAACTTTTTATAACTTCTTTGACCACTTGACCGTGTAGCAAATAAACTCGAAACTTTCAAAATTTTATATGTACATGCATCACTCATGAAGTACAAGAATTTCAATGGTTTGGATTTGACGTTTGAAGTCGATCCGATATACTTTTGGAGTTGTGCTCACCAAACCCTCTTGGTGAGCACATCACACCTTAGCTTTACTCTTGTATTTTTATATTTATATTAGTGATTGTATATATGTGTGAAATGAATGAGTTTTGATAGTCTATTGCAAAAAAATAATAATACTAATTATTATATTAATATTATTTTTATTTGTTCATTACCATTTTGTTATCAGATAATTTTAACAGATAAAGATAGAGTATGATAAAATCAATTTTTAGAGCCTGCTCGGCAGCCTTAGTTCCATTGAAATTTGATGAGTTTGAACCATCTGTAATTATAATTCCATTTGGATGTTTAGCATGTCTATGTTTTTTTCAAAGCATTTCGTTGGTAATTTCCAACCAATCCCAATTCAGTGCAATTTTATGAGAAAAACTTCCGATTGGACGGAAATTATTCACAGATAATTTTGAGAAAATAAATAAATATGAAAAATACTTCCACTCAAGTCGTACCGTACCCAGTTACAGCACTATAGCTCGATGTGTCCTGCCTAACGAACGCCGACAATTTCATTGCAAAATGCATGTAACGACTATATAACGAGACATCCACCTGTAAAAATTATTGATAAAGGACATATACCAACTTCGATTGCAACCTATATATCTTAGGCTTCTCGGTTCACTAATGTACTTCCCTATACTAATTTATTAGCTACATGCTCAATTAATTAATTTTCTTTGTCGAACCTTGTCCTTCTTTAATTTGCTGATTTGCCATTGATGTGCATGCATGCCCTCTACATTTCCTCTGGAATTATACAGAAATACCAGATCAATGGAGGGGCCAAATTAAATGTTTTTATATTAGTGGATCAAAATAAATAAATAAATAATATCCTGGTTTGTATAGATATGAAAATCTGAATATTCATAGAATCAAGAATATATTTAAAAATACTGTTGAAAAAGGAAATGTAGGTGAAATTGGTTGTTTTGTTGGCCTGTAACCAACCAATTAGTTTTGTCAGCTTCAAGCAAAATCAAATAAATACTACTCTTTAGAAAACGATGGACGCAACCACTGAAAAGCTAAAATACCTAAACCAAAACAAAACTTTATATCTATTGTATGAAAATAAGCATCATTTCAATTTTCAATTAATATATTTCAATTTTATGCTTAGGTGGTACATTTTGGTCTTGAGTTGATGTCACTAGTGCTATGTCTTTATTAACACACATCCTGTATTACCCAAAATTTAACTGGTTAATTGTGTTTTTAAGTTTTTAATACTTAAAAAGATGGACCTTGAACTCAAATAAAGAAATCAAATACAAAAATACATCCTTAACATCCCATATTAGACTAACCTAAAACTGCTTAGGAAGACATAAATTAGATGATAGAGACCTAAATCAATCATTAATTAGGTCATAAAGAAACAACTGAATAAGATATACAAGCCGAAATTACAAATTGGAATAATGAAGTATGACTAATGAAGTATGACTAAGTAGCTTGCTGAAGGTGATGGTCACACTAATTTTTTATATTGTTGGAGACAGTTTATCATAATTTCATCATAAGTAATATGGTTTTGAATAGAATACAATCAAGTATGATATGTAATAAAATTACTTAACTTGCTAGGAGATCTAGTGGAATGTACCAACCTGCGAACATAATTTTGATTTGTGTCACCTGAGACTTAAAGAATGTCATTTGGAGATGCATCTTCATCTTCAATAATTTGTTATTCTTGACAACTTTCGGGAGTTTCAACTTCAAAAATAGTGTAGTATTTTAGTAATGTCTTTATATGACAAGAGAATAAGGTAATTTCAATAGTAATACAGCTATAACACCATGATAAATCAAAATATTGTATTAACCCCTACATTAAATCATTCGTATGGGCTTGGTTTGCTATGAGCCAACTCATTGACATTTTGGTTCCCGGAATTGTAGTCGGATGCACCGAGTCTAGGCGCAGCGAAGGGGTTTAAAGCGCTGAGAGCCCGTTTTTAACTCAAGTCCATGGTTTGAGTAGACTGGTCTTTAATAGACCATTGCATTGACAGTATGGTTTATAGAGCTCAACCCTCATAGACCATGTTCGCCCATTTCCGATTTCCAGAAAAATCATTCTTGTGAGACTGACAAGCGGGGCCTAAGGCATGGGGTTTTCTTTTGCTGTTCAAAATAAAGGGAGACCGAATTCCCAATACAGTCCAGAAAAAAGTAAAATTTGGAGATCAAATTGGAGATTTGTTCCTTATGTTTTTTTGTAAAAAAAAATAATCATGCTGTTTTGCTAAAATTAATTTAATTAATTATGGTTTATAAAAAAAATTATGTATTATACATCCACATTCGCGTTTTCAATCCAAAACCCGTTTGGTTTGCCCCTTATCTCGTACTGTTTGGTTTGCTTCACCTTTCAGTCTCTGAGTGGGAGACCTCCCGTTACATTTCCCCAACACACTGATGGATATCACGACTCGTTGGAGGGTGACCAAAAGATTGCTTTTGCTAACTTGATGTGGTGTTTATGGAAGGCGCGGAACAAAGAAGTGTTCCAAGGGAAAAAGAGCACTCCTCAACAGGTCATTCAACAAGCAAAGGCAATGGAACCTACAACCATACCGATCACTAACCTTAACCGAAACATGGAGATTCCACCAATTCAGGTACCACCGAACACAGCAACAATTTTGTATGATGGATCATGGGATACCAATGGGAATGCGGGTATGGGTGTGGCAATTTTCGACACAAGGGGAAATCTGGTAATGGTACATGCAGGGGCATTTCAGGCATGCCACTCAATTGAGGCAGAAGCACTGGCAATGCTCTGGGCACTTACACATATACTGCAAGATACATCTCAGCAAGGTGAAAGTCAGTATGCGTGTTTTGGGGACTGTCGGATTTTAGTCAATGCGGTACAACACAACAGCTTGGAACAGTTACCACATTGGAAGGCAGCGGAAGCAGTAAAACAATGCGTAATCGGTTTGGAAATGGTTCAAAGCCGGATACAGATGCAGCACATCCAAAGATGTGCGATACAACAGGCGCACCAGTTAGCAAACTGGGCAAGGAGGACAAAGAGTAATTTTACAGGATATCCGACCAATGGTTTCATGCAACAGTTGAGGATACATGATACTATCAATGCACAACGAATTAATGGTGCAGCATCACAGTAATCAGAGACATATAGAGTTCAATCACGACCTCTGTAAAGATCTTCCAAGTTTCCAAGTAGTTTTATATACATGCAATTAGGATTATTTGTAATACTTTGCTTTGCTTTCCTTTACATTCGTAGAGTTAGGTAGATTAATCTTAGGCTCACTATCTCAATTGTAGTTTAATTTCGGTATTAGGTACTTCTGTAATGAACTTTTATATTCAATGCATGCCTACGGGTTTTTAATCAAAAAAAAAAAACCCAAAACCCGTTTGCAATTAATCCTAGATCTAATTCGGAGCCAATATCAAACAGTACTCCACGCTTTTCGCAAGTACAACGGAGAGAAATGTCCCACAGATATATATATATATATATATATATATATATTACTAGTATCGTGCCCGTGCGTTGCGACGGAATATTTTTTTAAGATAACAAAAATAAATTCTCATACAAAATGACAAATATTTATTAACAAGATAAATCAATGAAAAAAGTATATATTTAACAATATTCATCGATATTAAAATAAAATTGGATCTAAATACAAGATAGAATGAATCTCTCGTCTCTGAAAGTGGTCGCCTGCGGTCCTTGTGTGGGATCCAAAATCAAAGAGAAGAAAGAAATGCCTTGTGCCTTAGCATGGATCATGTCATAGAATGAAAATTTTCTTCTTTTATAACTCTTGTGTGTGCATATATCTAAAAGTAATTTTTTTTAAAGCATGAGTGTTTGAAAAGAAGTTCATACTTCTACATCTTATCATGATGGTTAATTACCTGTGAAGGAAATATGACAGAAATAATATTATAAACAACATGTTTCTAAGGTAAGCTTACCTGAGATATAGTTTGACAGTGAGATATAGTTTGACATGTATATGTCGTTGGTTCTATCAAGCATTAATATTTATCATGATGAATACAACCTAAACTGATTGTTCATTGTAATGCTTAATTAAAATTAGCATGTTGCCTCGATAATACAACCTAAACTGATTCCAAAAGTAAGTACAGTATTAGTTACAAAAAAACTTACCATTGGTATGAATCTGTACCGGGCTCTACACTAATTCATGATCCTATATAACTTAATGAATGTTAAAATTAAAAAAAAATACCTCTAATCAAGGTCAAGATGAGATTAGCTGACTGTAAAATTAGAAACTTCTTGAGGCTATTTTCGTTGCTGAACTTGTAGAGAAAATAATCCATTAAAGAGAAAGGTGTCACTGTTTGCATTCTAAATTTGAGAGTACTCAGAACCAAAAGCTCCATTCTTTGTACAGTTCTTGCTGCAAACAGAAATTCGCATCACCAACCTATCAAATTGAGACCCAAATTGTAAAAAATTCACAAAATGGTAAAACTACAATGCAAATAGAATGGTGCAAGTCAAAGAACCTGTTGCAAATCCAAGAGAAGTGGAACCAGAGTTTCTTCCATTTTGGATGTCAGAAATAAACATGTAACTGTAAAGAGCAGTATCATCCAAGCATTACCTTCCTACAAAGCTGACGTAACTTTTTCAATGTTAATGGGGTGACTTTTTATGGTAAAATATGTAAAAAGGTGAAATATCTTTGAGGTTCTTACATGTATTTCATAAACAGAGAGAAATCTGTCTAGATGACAGAGAGATAATTAAGCACTTGATGGCCCAAAATTGAAGTATGCATGAAACTGTTTATCACACAAATAGATTAAGTTCTAATTCATCACTCAGTGCTATAGTGTGATTTTTTATATTTTTTGTGTTAAAAGTGGTAACTTAGATCCTTAAATAATCAAGCACAAATACGTTCTCTGGTAAAATCAACAGAATGTATAGGGAAAAAAAAACACCCTCCAAATCCAATCAATGGCATCTCTCCTAATGGAGGCATCCAGTTCCCATTTTAAGAGCCTCTTCAGCATAGTCCCCCAAGGGCATATGATCAAGCTCTCTTTGCAAATCGTGCACAATGCACTCCTTCGACTGGAGTGGAAAATCCATGAAGAAAATTCCATAAAGAAACTGCCTATTTCCTAAAACCAACCCAGTCCCAAGCAATCAATCTCTCCAAGAGAATCCATCTCATGGTTTTCCTGATTGCCATCGACAAAACCCAAAAAAAATTACTATTATCCTCTGCATAGAGGAGAATAGAGGCAAAGCGAGAACCGCATACTAACCTGCGCAAATGAGTCACTGAGAGAATGCGCCGGGTCGATGGACACCACCAGGGTGGGATGGCCATTGTTTGCAAACTTCAACGCATGAGAAGCTGCACAACTCGTCTTTCCAACGCCTCATTTTCCTCCTAGCATGTAGTTTCTTCATTATGCTAGCCACCATCTCCTCAAACCCCTTTGCCATGTCAGCTGGGGTCGCAATACATAGCTCGAACTAAACAGAAATTCAATTTAAACAAGCTAAATATATCTGTAGATTGAAAAAAAAAGACAGAATCAGCAAAAAAATCTTACCCTGGAGTCGTAGCAGTCAAAAGTCTCGAGGTGGAGATTTTGCCATATAAATAAAATAAGAAAAATCATCTCAGAAAACAACAACAAATCAAGCCCCTGAATCTGTTCTTATCAGCCATATCAACAAAACCAGAAAAAATAGTAAATCAGCAATCAAGACCTCACAAGTGTCCTAATCAGAAAACCGTATCAGTATCATAGACATACCAGAAAAATCAAAAACCATACCAGCAAAATCAGAATTGCAGGAGAAATATTGAAATAGTTCTAACGCCTATAATTTTTACCATGATAAATATTGAAACAAAATTATTACTCTTAATCAACCTCATTATTAAATTAGGAAAGTTATTGTTGAGATACCTTTCTTCATGCAGAGAGTGAGGCCACGTAACCCAAAATTGCATGTGAAAGGAGTAGAAATTTTGATGCAAGTGTTTGCAAACCAACAATCATCATTTAATAAAACAATCCTAATATAGTGCTTGCATTTACCAAGAAGTTTTACAAAGTCTAAAAAATATCAGCATCCCTAATACAATTATATAAACACATCAAATGTACTTAATACACTGAAAATCACAAAATATTTGCTTTGTGTTCATCAAACTTACTATTTTGCAACCCTATTCATTGTTTTGCCTTGTGTTGATCAATCATTGCCTTGATCCATCCTGTATATTCGTATTAGCAGCTTTTGACTAATCTGGTAAAGTGAAATGAATAACATCAAATAGTTGAAAGATATTTTTTGGTAAACATTGAATTTGCATTGTAATAAACCTTGAATCACACTCAAAGCGTAATTTGCATATCATTTAATATTTTAATGTAAGTTCATGGAAAAATTAGAGATAACAACAAGTTTACAAAAAATCTAAAGAAGCCAAAAAAATCCAAAAGAAGACAGTTTGACATCTTACTTTGAGACGGCGATAGTTGAAATGGAAATAACTGAGAGTGTTTAGAAGAGTGGAAATCACGGCAGCATTATGTCGCTAGAACCTCTGTCAGATGCTCGATCTGACGATCAAGTTTCAATCGCAATTGAGCCGATAAAGTCAGCTGCTTGAACGAATTGAGACAATAGAACTTAGCTCAGTAAATGGTAAAAGAGAGAAAGAAGAGAAATTGGAACAAATTGGTATTTTATTTCATAATCCATTCGGTTACATTGAGTGGCCTTATATAGGCGAAATGAATTGAAAGGAAATTACATCATTCTACTTAACAGATTCACCAAACGAATCATAAACGGACATCTCAGCAGCCAGCGTGGCATACTCGTTTATTCAGTGTAACTAACTCTCAACTAACTATTCAATTCTGTTATTTGGGTCCTTTCTGACAATGACCCGACTCCACCTCTTAAATTGAAGCGGGCCCAGTATTCAGCGACGTTGTATTTGAATGCCCGTTGCCCGTTATTCTGACCCTACTGCCCAATTGTTCATCTCCTTCAATGGGTTGTTTGACCGAGTCAAAATTGAGCTCGATAATTCCCAAATCAGCTCCGGTATCTGACAATCCCCCCTCCTTAAGCTGTTTCTCGATCTCGAGAATGAAATATGGAAATTTTCTTGCCATTTCAGAGTAGTATTCCCAGGTAGCATCCTCTCGCTCACGCCCATGCCAGTGAATGAGTAACTGAGCTTCAGCAGCATTTTGCCGCTTGATCATTCTTCTAGCAAGAATTGCTTGTGGTAGTTGCATAACTTCAGTGGGTGGTACGAATGAAGGTAGAACAGGGGCTACGGTGTGTCCATCTCCCACCTTCGCTTTGAGCAAGGACACATGGAAAACTGGATGAATAGCAGAACCTTCTGGCAAATTGAGGTAATATGAACAATTACCAATTTTCTTGAGTATTTCGAAAGGACCAAAGAACTTTGGATTAAGCTTCTGAGTGCCACTAGCACTGATAGTTTTCTGTTTGTAAGCCTGTATTTTAAGGTACACCCAGTCTCCTACTGAGAATTTCCGCTCAGTACGATGCTTATCTGCATAAACCTTCATCCTCTCCTGTGCCTTAAGCAAATTGGTTTTCAATTGTGTTAGAGTAGCTTGCCGATCTTGCATAAATGCATTAACCGACTCTACTTGACTTCTTGGCACACTCCCCAATCCTAATTGTGGGGGCTGATACCTATATAATGCCTCAAAAGGGGATAACTTGGTGGTACGATGAAAAGAAGTGTTGTACCACCATTCAGCCAAAAATAAATATTTGCTCCATTCCTTTTGCTTATCAAACACCATTCCTCTCAAATATGCTTCTAGACATTGATTGACTCGCTCCGTTTGCCCATCAGTTTGAGGGTGGTAGGCTGTACTCATATTCAATTTCACATCCAGCTTAGACATTAGTTCTTGCCAAAACCGGCTTGTGAAAATCGGATCTCTATCAGTGATAAGTGTCACAGGTAACCCATGAAGCTTGTATATATGATCAATGAAAGCTTGAGCCACGATACTAGCTGTGTAAGGGTGAGACAATGCAACGAAGTGAGAGTATTTGGTCAAACGGTCTACAACTACCATAATGACATTTTTACCCCTGGACTCAGGTAATCCAGTAATGAAATCCATACCAATACTAGACCAAGCCTGGTTAGGTATAGGAAGAGGCTGCAGCAAACCGGGAATAGCAATGTTCTCCCCTTTATTAATTTGGCAATTCTCACATTTTCTGATAAACTGGTGAATCTCCTCTTTCATACCAGGCCAGAAAAACAGTTTTTTGATCCTCTGATATGTAGCAATCATACCAGAATGCCCTCCAATGGCTGAATCATGCAACTCCTTCATTATTCTTTCCCTCCATTGATTACTGCTTCCTACACAGATTCTTCATTTCCATCTGAAGACCCCTTGATGCTGAGATAGGTGGTTGATTGCTGTAGGGTCCGTACCAGAATTGCTGTCAGTATTTCTTGAAATTGATTGCCTAGTGAATTGTTCTTGCAACCCTTTGATCCAATCATCTTCCAAATAACTGTTGAGAACTTCCTCTACCCATTTAGGTTGTATCTCACTGATAGCCTTCAATTCTCCTTCAAAACCGCAATTGTCATATTCTTTTCTAGAGAGAGCATCAGCTACCTTGTTCTCACTTCCCTTTTTATATTCTATCACATAGTCTAGCCCTAGCAACTTGCTTAATCCTTTGTGTTGAGTGGAAGTGTTGAGTTTTTGCTCTAGGAGATACTTCAAACTGATATGATCAGTCTTAATGACAAATTTACCCCCTATAATGTAATGTCTCCATTTTGTAACAGCTGATACCAATGCCAAAAATTCCTTCTCATAGGTTGATAGATTCTGGCTTTTTACCCCCAGTTTCTTACTGAAATATGCAAGTGGATGCCTTCCTTGCATGAGCACTGCCCCAATCCCATGACCACTAGCATCTGTCTCAATAATGAAAGGTTTTGAAAAATCTGGTAAGGCTAACACAGGAGCTTGTGTCATGGCCTCTTTCAATTTCATAAAGGCTGCCAATGCCTCATCATTCCACACAAAAGCTTCTTTCTTTAATAGGTCTGTTAATGGTTTAGAGATAATCCCATAGCCTTTCACAAATTTCCTATAATAACCAGTTAAGCCAAGGAAACCTCTCAACTGCTTCACTGTTTTGGGTACAGGCCATTGTACCATAGTTTCGATTTTCTTCTTGTCAGTTGCTACCCCTCCCTTTGCTATGACAAATCCCAAGTATTCAATGCTTTCAACACCAAATTCACACTTACTCCTCTTAATAAACAATTTGTTTTCTCTAAGGATTTGAAAAGCTTTCTGTAGATGCTCAACATGGGATTCATGGTCCGGGCTATAGATCAAAATGTCATCAAAGAAAACAAGGATAAATTTCCTAAGATAAGGCTTAAAAATGGTATTCATTAAAGCTTGAAAAGTTGCAGGGGCATTAGTGAGGCCAAAGGGCATCACATTAAACTCATACAAACCATCATGAGTTTTGAAAGCAGTTTTGTGTTTATCTTCCTCACACATCCTGATTTGATGGTACCTAGCCCTTAAATCCAGCTTGGAGAACACACTTGCATGCCTTAATTCATCCAGCAAATCATCAATCACAGGGATAGGGAATTTGTTCTTCACAGTATTGTCGTTCAACCTCCTAAAGTCAACACACATCCTCCAAGTGTTGTCTTTTTTCTTCACCAACAACACTGGAGAGGAGTAAGGGCTAGTGGAAGGAGTTATGAAAGAATTTGCTAATAATTCCTCTACAATTTTCTGTATTTCTAGCCTTTGAAAATAGGAAAACCTGTAAGGTCTGAGACTAATAACCTGGTTTGAATCCTTCAAGGGAATTTTGTGGTCAATGTCCCTCACTGGAGGTAGTTCAGAAGGTTCTTGAAAGAGTTCAGCATACTCTTCAAGTACTGGCTGTAAGGAGAGAGGTGGTTGAGTCTCAGGATTGCTGTTTTCTAGTTCCATGTTGAACAAATGTGCTAACACCACTTGACTCCCATTCTTTCTTTCTTTCTGAATATTCACCACTCGATTACACAATCTCACTTTAGCTGTCACTTCCTCCATTTGAAAAAATACAGTTTTGCCCTTGTAATTAAACCTCATGTTACCCTCCAAGTAATCAGTGGTTACTGGTCCGAATTTGGACAACCAGTCCACTCCTAGAATTACATCACACCCGGGTACCTCCAAAACAATGAAATCTGCTTCAAATTCAGTTTCTTGTAGCTTGAATTTCAACTGAGAGCATATGACAGTAGATGTCATCTTTGCTCCATTAGCTACTCTCACCAGCATTGGTTGGGTATTTTGGTTCTTAATATTCAAGGCCTGCACTAGGGAAGGGTTAATAAAAGAGTGGGTACTTCCCCCATCTACAAAAACAACAATAGGTGTTTGACCAATATGCCCTTGGAATGCTAAAGTAGTTGAACTTTTTGTATCTCCCTTGGTGCACAAAGCTATAGTAGCATACACCTCTTCTTCCTGCTCAATTAGTTCTAACTTGTCCTCCTTTTCTATCCTTTCCTCCTCTGATTCCTCTGAATTTGGATCATTCCTTACCTCCTCTTCCACATCAATAGAGTGCAAAGTTCTATCCCCACATTTATGGCCTATCTGATATTTGTCTCCACACTTAAAACAAAGCCCTTTTGCTCTCATCTCATCTAAAGTCATAGACTTAGTGATGTTGTTACTGTTTTTGTGCCCCCCTTCATTCCATTTCCTTCCTCCTGCCTCACTGGTTCTGACAGGTTTAGGGTTCTGGTAATTTGGGTTGTTGTATGGCTGTTGCTGTGTCCTGACCTGACCATTGAATTTCTTGCTCCCTCCCAACACTACTTCGATCTTTCTTGCATATCTAACTGCTTCTTTGAGTGTAGAAGGATCAAATAAATCCAGCGTGTTTCTAATATCCTCCTTCAGCCCACTCATAAAACACCCCACATAAAATTCTTCAGTAGCATCAATATTCCCTTTTCCAATTAATCGGGATTTGGCCCTCAAAAAACTTTTGGCATACTCATCCACTTTTCCCAATTGATGGATCCTTTTGAATTCATCTATAGGATTACCTTTGGTTTCAGAAAAAAAATCAAGGATTTCCTCAGTAAAAGTAGGCCATGGAGGTAATTTCCTAGAATTTTTAACTGATTTATACCAACTTTTAGCATCACCTGTCAGATTCATTATTGCCATTCTGGTTTTATGTATGTCAGGTATTTGATACAGTTCAAAGTACTGGTCACATTCCTCTATCCAGTCTATCGGATCCTCACCATCAAATACAGGAAAGTCTAAACGAGGAATAAAACACCTTTGATTATGAGACTGAGCTTCCTGCTTGCTCTTGTGCTTGTCAGCGTTCGGCCCTTCCTCTTCCTCCAGATCGTTCTCAAACGGATCTGGGAGTGGTTACTGTCGCTTCTCATCATTATCAACCTGTACCCTTTCCATCAGTACGTCCAACACGCGCATCACCTTGTTGTGATTTTCATCAATCTTTGACTTCAACTCTTTTTGAGAAGCCTCAGATTTCGATTCTAGCTTCGAGATCCTCTCGTTGAGACAATCAAGATCCTGCTGGTATTCTTCATCTAAGGAGGCTGAGCTTCGCGTTCGACCGGCCATTGCCGACTTCTTGGTTTTCTTGGGTTGTGACTTCCCCAGCTGTGATCGGAATGCTCTGATACCACCTTGTCAGATGCTCGATCTGACGATCAAGTTTCAATCGCAATTGAGCCGATAAAGTCAGCTGCTTGAACGAATTGAGACAATAGAACTTAGCTCAGTAAATGGTAAAAGAGAGAAAGAAGAGAAATTGGAACAAATTGGTATTTTATTTCATAATCCATTCGGTTACATTGAGTGGCCTTATATAGGCGAAATGAATTGAAAGGAAATTACATCATTCTACTTAACAGATTCACCAAACGAATCATAAACGGACATCTCAGCAGCCAGCGTGGCATACTCGTTTATTCAGTGTAACTAACTCTCAACTAACTATTCAATTCTGTTATTTGGGTCCTTTCTGACAATGACCCGACTCCACCTCTTAAATTGAAGCGGGCCCAGTATTCAGCGACGTTGTATTTGAATGCCCGTTGCCCGTTATTCTGACCCTACTGCCCAATTGTTCATCTCCTTCAATGGGTTGTTTGACCGAGTCAAAATTGAGCTCGATAATTCCCAAATCAGCTCCGGTATCTGACAACCTCCCTACTTCTTCTCCTAATCACTGGAGGCGGAGAGGTAGCGGTTAAGAGCGAGGTGGCGCAAACCCTAGGCAACCGTCTCCACCAAAGTCTGATCGATCAAGAATCGTTGTTCGCTGTCTTCTTCTCTCTCGCTCGCTCTGTCCTTCCGATCAGAAAAAGTTCGCTGTTCCTCTCTCGTTTGCTCTAGGGTTTTTTTCGTTTTTTTTTTTAAGAAGGGAGCGGGGAAGGGATCGGGGAGGGAGATGGGGAAAAAAAATTTGCTGGAGAAAGAGGCGCAACTCCAGCGAAAAAAACTTACACTTGTTAGATTAAATCTGCACGATTTTTGATTTAAATTCAACGGTGCAAATTAAAAATGCGTGTGGTAATACGTGTGGCTATACATGTAGCGGGTCTAATTTGAACTAAATATAGACTTCTACACATATAAATGATATATTTAATTAAAGGAAGACAGATAATTTGACTGGAGGGTTCAGATCAATCAATCTCTACTGTTAGACTTTCTGTCATCTAATTCAATTTAAGGTGCATAATATATATATATGACGCGGGGTTTAATTCAAATAAAGAAGGATAAGGCTACGGTGCTACGATTCAATATTTGAGTTTTCAAAATCTTAGCGGTCGATCCAAACTATTTATCTTGTTCTCCATATTAATATGTGTTTAGAGATCAAATTTTACATTTTTTGAAAAATTTTTACTATTCTTTTAGATAAGTAAAAAATTAAATATTTGAATAGTGCATAATTTTTTAGATCAACTGATTTTCTACTTATCTAAAAAAATTGTAAAAAAATTTCAAAAAATGTAAAATTTGATTTCCAAACACATTAATATGGAGAACAAGATAAACATTTCGAATCGACCGTTAAGATTTTGAAAACTCAAATATTGAGTTATAACACCGTAGCCTTACTCAATAAAGAAATCCTAGTGGGACTAAGGGTACATCACTTCCCCTCAGTACCGGACAGGCTACGTACGTTGTTCCATTTCTCAAGGACTAGCAAAATCAGAGTAGATAAATTTTGTTTCATGGATGAATTATTTTTCTCCATTTTGAGCGTAAATGGAGAGAACGATTAAGATAGAATTCAAGCTACCTTCTGTATTTTGTCGATCTTCTTTGCAACATTTTTTTTAATTTTTATTTTAAAGAAGCGACCATGTTAAAACAATACAAAATAATGTCTAAATTAGAAAGTGACCATGCTATATATATTAATCTAAGGACTTGGAATTATTAATTTATTTTGATATTTAAATTTTATTAATTAGTATTTGTATCTTAATACTCATATAGTTTAATTATCTGATAATTATTTGATTCGTATCCATATTTATGGATTATCCATTTCATATTTGTATCTGTTTAAGGTGAATTTGGTGGATTTCATTTTAAATTTTGATATCCGTTTACTATATGTATCAAGATTCGTGTATTATCCGCTCCGTATTGGTCATATCTGTATCCGTTTAAGTTTAAGATGAATTTGATTTTCAATTTTAATATCCGCTCCAATTACACCCCTAGTCCCTCTTCTTGACTTCTTGTATCATGCTTTGCTTTCAATTTCTTCTGTTATTGGCTTGTGGCATGTACGTCATATATAATCTTATTTTCTAATAAAATTGATGAAAACCTGTTTTTAACACATTCTTATGCATGGTTGGTAACTTGGTATACTTTCTAATAAGATTGATAAATGTGTTGTTTTTTATTTGCCCAATGCAACTAGTACATGAATTTGAGGGAATGCTATTACCAATCTTGTATATGTACAAGGCTGGTATACTGGTATATATATCATATTCTGTACATTGTTGTAACCAATTTTTATTTTCTGTTGTAGTTAGAATTATTTATTATTTTTAAGCAGTACACAAATTGTTTTAAGAATATGTTTGACAGTCGTTAAAATACATGTATTGAAATTCATAGACGTAAAATACATTATAATTTATGGAAACTCATAAGTATAGAAACACGTGAAAAAATATAAGAAAGAAATGTTCGGATGTAATACAAAAAAATTTAAGGAGAATTTTTTTAAACTATGACTGTTTTTTAGGCAATGCTCTAATAACGAATTACATGTCAGAAATTTAACACAATTAGAAAATATCCCTTTCCTCTATCCCATTAACACTGACGTGCGGGTCCGTGGGTCCAGTCCAAGAAGCGAAACAAGAACTGAAAGAAAGCGCGAAACGAATTGCTGGATCGCATTTGCATAAGCAAATCCCTGTCGCAGAAGGCAGAGGCGAGCGGGATTGGAAGTTTCTGGTTTGTAAGAAACTAATAGCTAATTATTTTTTTTTCTTTCAATAAATAGTTGCTTGTCTCACATATTAGTTCTTGGGATTGGATTTGTAATAAACTATTAGCTAATTTTTTCTTGGGATTAGTTTTTGTAATAAATAGTTGCTTGTGTCACATGTTAGTCCTTGCGATCAAATTAACAATTCTACAAGCTAATTGGTAGAAGAATTAAATTAAATTATCAATCTTCACTTAGCAAATTTTATTTCTTTTTAATAGTTGTTGTCTATCGCCTCCTTTTCTTTTTTTTGATGTCCAGTGCTGTTCATTACACACAGCAAATTGGTGAGGCGCGCCACGCAAACTCAGATAGCAAAGCCTTTTATGTCATAGAAAAAAATTAAGTTCTTTTATTTGCTTTTTATAATATCTGTGATTCTATATTTTTCATCTCTATTATTTCTCTCTCTCAATAATGGCATTTAGGATCTCTGAACCAAACCTAAAAACCTACAACTTTCGAGTTAACAAAATCGCTGGTTACAAAAACCGTATAAAGTCTATTAAAAAAGACTTAATGGATAACAACAGATTCAAATTTGGCATTCCCGTATTACCGGTAGAAAAACTCATACCAAATTACCCGGACGACCTATTTGAGGTACATATTACTTCAGGAACAAAATTTGGTGTTGATGTTTTAGTGAGAAAAGATAATTTATATCTCATTAGGTTTAAAGCTACAAAATTGAAACAATACTTCGAATTTTGAGGATTCGGAGAATGTAATAGTTAATAAATGCTGTTAATTTTTTAGCAAATTATGAACCTGGCATAAATGATGAAACAGCTAAAACCCGTCTCGCGACAGTAATCATTGCCATATGCGAGGCAATAAGATTTCAAAATGTCACCACTTTTATTTTTAGACAATTAAACGAATGTGCTTCAAAAACGCTTGGATCTGAAAATCTAGATGAGACGATACGCTCTTGGGCAGAAATGTCCCGCCGCCTCTTAGATCGTAGGATACTGTTACCAAATGAAGAGATTCAGGAGTTTAAAAGTGTAATAAAAATGGTTAAAGGAATTAACCCTAACATGCAAATGGGGCGCTACTGGCTTGAAATTGACGATCTACCTCTGCGTGCACCAAGGCATAGATAGATGCTCCTCCAGCTGTGGAAATTCATGAGAAGGAAAGATGCGGGAAAAGTAAGGGTTTAAGGGGTGTTGTTATGTACAGAAAGATCAAATGAGAGTAAAGGGTAATTTTGTCTTTTTATTTTTTTATCATGGGTAAACAAAGGTTTTTTAGTAATTTAATTATGATTAACTTGACACTAATTACATGATGAATAAATAAGAAGAGGTGGTCAGAGTTGAGAGGTAAATAAGATAAATTCAAGTCTTTAGAGGTAAATAAGGGGAAGGGCAAACTTGTCATTTTATAAATTAGAAACTAATTATATCCCAGAAAAGGTAATAGAATGGATAAATTTGTCACTTTTTGAAGTTTAGATGGGTTATGAAGTTTAGAGGGGTGGGTGGGGGGCGGTGATATGTAATTTTGCAAATATTTGAATATTTGCAAACCTTCTTATATTATAAAGCATTGATTGGAAATAGGTCAGATGCTGGGAGATCTCTTCTGAGAGCAGCTGACCTGTGGCCGCCATATCACATGATGCACCGGTACTACTTGATTTTAACAAGCCTTTTAGATTTTGTTTGTTTTGGTAATATGCATGTCCTGTGTGCCATATTTGCATATACCTCCAATGCTTCTGTCTTTTTTACCCCAAATAACATGATACATTTTGGGGCTATTTGCAAATATACCCAACCATTAGAACTAAATTAAGCAATAATTGACCATTTTACCCCTAGCATGTATATCCTTCAACTTCAACCAAACATGCTTGTTCTTGTTCAAATCTGAGAACTAGGAGGATTTTATAAGATCATTTAACGATTCTTAGCACAATCCTTCCCACTTGATTTATTTTCTGAATTTATTTTGGCCCTGCCTGGAAATTGAAAGACTGTGCATTGCGGATTTAATTGACCTTTTGGGAAAAATTATGAACATTTGCAAATGGAGTTGCATGCTACATTTTTGATACAAAATCCAGGGACTCAAGTTAATCTATTATAATTTGTGCAACTCAATTTGTGGAAGAGAAAATGGAGTTCAGTTTTAATAGCAAATTCTTTTTTTCAAAACTGACATAATGGTTTAAATCAAGAAAACCTTGAACAATATTGATTTAGATGGATCACAATGGCACTGATGTGTTCTCAGGTGGATGTGATGTGCAAGTTAAGATGTGGCCCATTGTGGAAGGTGCTCAGCCAATAACTGTTGCCATGCATGATGCACCTGTAAGGAACGTCGCTTGGATTCCTCAAATGGATCTCCTTGTATCGAGCTGCTGGGACAAGACAATCAGGTTTTCTTTTTCACCTTTTGTTCCTTTTTCTATTTTCATAGGTAATCATGAAATATATTCTAGAGTTATATTTCATCAATTTATTTATATGATGACTAAACTGTTATATCCAAATGGTTCTAATATCTATAAATCAGTAGTGAGAATACAAGAATAAGTAAATGATTCTGAAGTGGAATTTTATATTTACCATATTTTTAGGCATGATTTGCAGGATTTTAATATTTGTTCTTGTAATAACAAAATATTCTTTTATTACATCGATGCAACTTCAGACGGTCTTCAACATTTCCAATTCAATGCGCATGTTCTTCGAACATTAAATTCAATGCTTATGTTTGAAAAATATAATGGATACCCCTCGAAAACATCATATACACACGCCCTTACCTATTTCACTAGAACTATCATCATTGTTGCGAACGAAGGTTAGTGTGGGCATTGTACTTGATAAACTAGGCATGGAAATAAACATAGATGGCATTTTCCATCTTTTAAATTTATAGGCATGACACTATTTCTTTTGCAAGGTATCTGCGTTATTTTTAGCTCTTATTGGGACATACATGACATCTGTTTTGAATTTTTGAATTCATGATCATTTATTATAAAAAAAAAAAATAGGCCGGGACTGTAGGCAAGCAAAAGCTGTTCATATTCAACAGCTACCTGACAAGTGCTATGCTCTGTCAGTACACCATCCCCTCATGGTTGCCGGAACTGCCGATCGTAACATTATTGTCTTCAATTTGCAAACTCCCCAGGTATTTATTCATTTACTCTTATTAATCGGTATATGTTGGAAGTTACAGTTCAATATTACACAATTGAAAATTGGCTAGATGTCATAAAAATATTAGCATGCGGTCATATCTAATTAGATTTTCAGGTTATCAATTTTTTTCATGATTCAAGTTATTTGGTTGTTATTTTGGAAATTTCTTTTAGCATATGTTATTTTTGTTGTTTCCTTCCATTTTCAGATAGAGTTGAAGAGGATACAGTCCAGTTTGAAACAGCAGATCAGATGTGTGGCCGCCCTCCCTAATCAGCATGGTTTTCTGGTAAAGCAAAAAATTCTGATAAAATCCCACTGGCCACATTTTTTTTTGGATCAATTGTCTTCTAAATTTGCTCTTTCTTTCATGTAAGGTTGGGTCAATAGAGGGAAGGGTCGGTGTGCACCACCTGGATGACTCAAAAGCGAGCAAGAATTACACTTTCAAATGCAATCGAGATGGGCAAAAAATTTGCTCTGTCAACTCAATAAAATTTCATCCGGTATGGTCCTTGTATTTTCTGTTATTTTATTTTATTTTATTTTATTGTGATTATAGGGACTTATTCTGTTACAAGTGGAGTTGTATTCTCTTTTTGTGGAAGCTGGTAATTTTGGACCCTTCAAAAACAAAAGGGGAATAAAAAGGTTCTTTTCAAAATAGATTTGGTGTGCAGGTGCATCACACATTTATATCTACTGGAACTGATGGTACAATTAGTTTTTGGGACAATGATAGTAAACAAAGACTCAAGGTCTGCTACTCCATTCCTTTTATTTTATTTTATTTTCTTTTCTTTTCTTTAATATCTACTGGAAGATAGCCTTTACTAATATCAGTAATACATGTTGAATTTCATTTTATACTGTCCAGTATTTTCTTTATACCTACTTCCTACATAGGATTACAGTATTTACCATTTACAGAAATGTTTTTTGTTTATTATTTCATATCTGCTCAGTTAACCCTTATCTCCTAGCAATGTATTTACATGATAATCATACTTTTGTGCACATTATAGTTTCTTCCCAAGTGTCATGCTCCTATTCCATGCAGTGCATTTAATGCTGATGGTTCAAAGTTCGCCCATGCAGTAAGTCGTACTTTGTAACCTTCAAATTTCACATGCTCAAAATTTTATTGATAACATGTATATAACAGTGCAATGAAATATATATGCAGGTTTGCTATGACTGGAGGAAAGGTGCTGCACATCATGACTCATCTACAGCCACATCACAAGTCTATATATATGACATGCAGGTTGTTATGCTAATTACGCACACATTTATCTTGATTTTATTTAAAAAATTTAAGAATTACAATTTTCTGCAAATTTCATCTACAAGTGAATAGTTCCATTAACAGTGATCCTTAAAGAATTACAGTTTGCTTGTATTTTATTTAACATGCTTTTTCACCGTGTAAAGGCTTGGTACTCAATTTTTGTTCATTTTCTTTGAGCAGGACATTGATGTGGAACCAAGACCCAAAAAATAGTTGTCATTGAAATCTACTTTGAAGGGGAGAAAATGACTTGTAAAAGACAGTACTTAGAATTTTTGGTTTATAACGCACGCTATATTGGTTATTTTAGTTTTTTTTTTGTTTATACAGTTATTATACTGCATTGTGTATGGTGTCAGAGATGTTAATGTAAACATTATTGATTACATTGGAAGCCTTATTCACTGTAGCCTGTAGGTAATAAATGAGAATGTTTGGTTCCGTTTTAATGTTGTGTTTCAATTTCATTGTTTGATGTGTTTTTCTTTGTACTTGCACAAGTGAAATTGGATCGGAAGATCCTGAATTGCTGATTTTTAGATAATTTAGGAAGTTATATTACCAATTTTGCAGTATTACTGACGAGTTTTAGATTTGAATTCAACAAGAAGCTTTGTAAACTTAAGAACACTCTAGTTCTACTATATACAGAGAGAGAGGAATTAGCTACTCTATTTACATAAACATATAAGAGCATATGCTTATAAGTCATTTTTGTGTTTTTAATATCCAAATGTTTAATTTGAAACGCTCAATATGTTCTCCATATTAATATGTGTTTGGAGACCGAATTTTATGAGCAGTTATACATATATCATGGTCTTATATGCAGTTGACATCTACAATCTCATACTTCTATTAAATATATATAGTTTTAGAGAGAGAAAACAATGTATCACCGAAGCATTACATATATTGTAATTGTAGCTTGATAATTAACAAGAAATTATTGTTTGTTTTCTTTGTCAAAGTCCTAAACTTGATTTTAACAATTGTTTTGTTGAATTTCGTGATATATTGACCGCTTGGCCTTTTTGAATTAATTCCATGCGCAGTGATATTTATATCGGAAAATGAACAGGCTATGCAATAAGACAAGCAAGAGCATATAGATTGATCAAGGCCACAATGCAATTTCAAAATATATTAAAAACAATCTAAAACGCACTAAACCAAGTGCATGCAGTTCTCATACATTTTCTCTTGCTGAGTTGCTGTATCCCAAGTTCCCAACTCTCAGTGTTTTTATCTCATTTACTCTTTTAGGTCTCACTAAGCAAGGCATGTCCTGAACCAACAAAGGTACTTCAACGATTACAATAGCATTGCAATAACAAAGGTCAATAAAAGAGCACAGCCATCAAAAGTATATATTGCAACTTGTACTAACACAATAACTATATGTATAGAAATCGTTTTTCTTTAGTTTGGAGGAGAGGTGGACCTTGGAACAACCAATTAACTCTTGCTAATACTTGTCTATCCAAGGAACACTAGGTCGTAGGGCCTCGCGTGTTTTTGAATGTTTGAGATAGTCCAGCCAATTAACTGTTACTTGAATCTCACCATACGGACTGTTGAGTTTCCCCACAGAGTCACCATAATACTCGGGCGGAAAAAGCAATACGCCACGTGCAAGAGGTTGGTTCGTGTCAGAATTCCACAGATCAACCTTAACAACTAGGGACGATCCGTAACGACAACAAAACAAAGATTTAGACAAGGGGATGGACTCCATAGACTTGATAGTGAAGCCATCACCGCTTTTCTTACTGAAAATGAAGCTTCTCACATACGACATATCATTGATGTAAACAATAATATCACCATGAATTCTGAACCCTATTGTTTGTTCAGTTGACTTGATAAGTTTCACATCTATCTCACCAAGCCAAGCACCCCTCATCCCATTATAGATCACCTGCACGGAACCATTCTGTCCTTCAACCTTGCTACACAACCACTCGTTGATGGGATTGTAAAGATAATTCCAATCCACAACACCTTTACATAGTTTGTCGTCATCTATGTTGAGGTCCACTAGGATCACGACGGGATCATAACCTAAAGGGGCTACATCAGGACCGTTAAACGGCAAGGAACCCTAAAGAAATAAATGTAGAGAGAGAGAGAGAGAGAGAGTTAGAGTGAGAGTGAGAGAAGGGGTATATATGCAGAGAGAGAGTGAGAGAAGTGATATATAACCTTTTTGTGAATCATGATTGCACTTTCTTTGTCGTGATCAAAGATGTATGTACCGTAGGTAGTGTAGTCGAAGAGGATCTTGCCATGGATCTTTCCGTGCTCCTTCCCACATAGGTCCACTTTCACATCAAAAATCTCGACTAATGGATCTGGATACACGAGTCTCTCCCTGCCTTCGCCATTTGTCTCCACACGAATTGGTTTCCAAATGCCATCTTCTATAGGAATTGGAGGTTTCCATGATGGTTGTGTATCTCCTCCCTCAGAGTCAGAATAATAATCCTACAGGATATGAAAAAGGTTGAAAATTAAGCAGCAAATTAAAAATGAATTCATTAACTAATGCAAACTCTTAAACAAACTAGTCAGTCCATCTAAAGGGAAGTATGACAAATTAAAATCTGTCATGCTTTAGGTTGTTTTGTGAAACAGATAATATAATGCCAAATAAGAAGCTATTTAGAGGGGAATTGAAGGGCTTAAAAACTGAACTGAACTTTGATATTAATTTACCAAAACAATTCAGAGTCTGTTTCTGGTATAGCAAGATTAATTTGAGGCCATCTAATTAATAATCAATCCCAATCAGCTTAATTAGCTATATATATATATATATATATATATAGAGACAGGCTAATATGCTTTCGGCAGCACTTCGGCGAAAGTGCTGCCACCCCATTTTCGATTTTTCAAAATCCAAATGGTCGATCCGAACCGTTCATCTTGTTCTCCATATTAATATCTGCTTGGAGACCAAATTTTACATTTTTTTGGAATTTTTTTGCTATTTATTAAGCCACTTTGAAAATCGCTGATCTAACGGTGAACTGCCAAACAGTAAAATCAGGGGTTCACCGTTGGATCAGCGATTTTCAAAGTGGCTTAATAAATAGCAAAAAAATTTCAAAAAATGTAAAATTTGGTCTCTAAGCAGATATTAATATATAGAACAAGATGAACGGTTCGGATCGACCATTTGAATTTTGAAAAATAAAAAATGAGGTGACAACACTTCGGCTGAAGTGCTGCCGAAAGCATATTAACCTGTCTCTCTATATATATATATATAGAAATATGCTAGCATGCTATGCATAGCATAGAGTTCCTCCGTGCAACGGGTCGGATTTCAAGTTTTCAAAATTCTAATGGTTGATTTGAACCGTTCATTTTGTTCTCCATATTAATATGTGTTTGGAAACCAAATTTTACATTTTTTGGAATTTTTTACTATTTCTTTAGATTTATTGAAAATCCCTGTAGCAATCTTGAAGAGAGAATTATCTACTTTGGAAACATATCTCGGTGGAATCAAATATATGCGGAAGTTACCTAATATTGTGATCATCATTGATCAGCAAACAGATTATATAGCTTTTCGAGAATGTCTTGTTTTGGGTCTTCCGATAAAGAAAAAGAAAGCGACCTCAGGGTGTTTCTGAATTTCGAAGGATAAATCACAAATGATGTCTGCAGATGGGCCGCTTTCTAACTCGGAATACCTGTTTTCTTCTTCTTTATTTCTTCCTCCCCCCTCCTCCTCCTCCTCCTCCTCCTCCTTCGGGGAGATGCGATCCTGTTTCTGTCTTCATATTCTTCCTCCTAGTCCTGGTCGTGGGGATTGGCGAGATGGATCGAGCGGAGATAGATCAAATTTCTTTTTCTCTAATTAGTAATTAGACACGCGATACCTTCAATATAAATATAATTTGATTTTTCTGAAATTAGTCTTTCGGCCCGACCAAATTAATATTTGTTAATAGAAAGCTTTTTTTTTTTTTTTGGTGGTGTGCATTGACAAAACGCGTCAAAAAATGCATGTGATTTCTTCGGATTTGCAAAGGGATAATCATAATAGTTCATGAGATGGGCTTTATCAGATGAAGATATACTGGCCCAAAATTTTCAAATTTTGAAGGAAAATGAATTTTTTTTTTATTTTTTTTTTATTTTAGGGACCAGCAGCGATGCTGAAAAGTTAAAGCAGTTTAATGTGCTTTGAGACTCATACAGAGAGAATATTGAATGGTCCAAATTTTGCACATGATGATCACTCAAAGTTTGAGATATCTGAGGGGTCTAAGGGAGAGCAGCATGATTTATGAATGATAAGTATCATATCTGCATGAATGTATCGAGTTCGAACTTGCGAGTTGTGAGGCCACATCTCTTCGTGCTACTGCTCTGACTCAATACATGCATTGGATCAAATTTAAACAATAAAGCTTCTTTGCATTCAACGGAGGCGCATTCTCGCTGCATCTAATTCCCCGCTTGTTGATTAATCATTAGTATGTTTGCATCTGATTCTGTACAAAAAAGAGGGAGGCAGGGTTTTGATCAGTATTATAAAATGCGGTTTCTATGCGATATGTGGAAGGCTACCGCATATCGTATATACGGCATACGGTCACATATGCGGATTGTTATGCAGATTTATATATGCGGATTTTTTTATTAAATATTTAATTTTTGATTATATCTAAACTTATATATGCACATAAGATTTTCAAAATATGAAATTTGTCAAAAGTATGCATGATCATGTGAGAAATTTTATAAAGTTGAAAATATTCAAATTACATTCTTTTTAAGTTTTGACTCCGATAATTTGATGAAGTCTAAGAATAATTTCTAGGTATGCGTATTTAGGAATTCTGTGTATTCATACTAAACATGATCCAAACTTTGCATTTATATATGTGTGTTTATTTACTTTTCCAAAAATGCAAGAAAAACACACAAAAATCAGAAAAATACAAAAAAAAAATCAGAAAATAGAAAAATATGAATAAAGGGTGGAGATAGAAAAATGAGTACGGACGCCTACACAATAATAGTTTTCAATAGGCTTGAAAGATCTCCCATCCACTCGGCTTGATCTAGGGCTCGATTAAATCCTTAGGTGCATTCGGAACGCATAACCTCTCGTTTATATCTATGCGTTAGAAGGGTTAAACCGGATCAAGTGAGAAGGTGGATTTTATCTATTTCTATTTTTAATTTCTGCATTTTTAATTTTTACCCCTTCATTAAATTTTCAGATTTTTTTCATTTGCGTAAGTCATGTTTTATTAACACACTTTGTCACTTAGCTTTATCACAAATCCAAGGGTATGGTCGAATAAGGAATCAAATCATAAAGGGAATTGTGAAATGAATGTTTATCTTCTTTATATGTATGCTCATAGTAATAGTTTTAAAAATTATGTTTTTGAAATATTCCGATTAAAGTCAAGAATGATATTGTGAATGCAAATGTTTCTATTCCTAAAAGATCTACATTCAAGTACAAAATTAGAGTTTGAGCAAGCAATTTCATGGTAAATCCAAATCTGAAATAATTTGACAAGTCTTGTAATTCGGTTTAGAAGAAATGGTTAAAGGTTCGAACTAAGGTAATATGACCCAGGAACGAATTGTTTAGATTTGCTTGGGGACAATCAAATCTTTCACATTTGTAATATTCACATTTTATTTGGGGACAAACAAAATTCTCATATTGTTTGTTTGGGACGAACAAAGATTTAAGCTTGGGGGTGTGACCGATGTCAAATAAGTAGAGGTGCTAGTTTTACCCGATTACCCGATTCGATCCGGAACCAAACCAGATCCGATTAATTTGGATAGGATATGGTTACAAAATTAATAATTTAATATCTCACCCGGATTCGAACCGGAACCGATACTGTAATGATCCGACCCATAACCGAACCCGACCTGATACCTGTATAAATACCTGATAAAACATATATTAATAACTATTAATATATAAAAATACAACTTTGCATATTAATTTTTGCAAAAGCCGTGGTGAGCCTAATACTTTTTTTAATGTGAGAAAATAGGATGCAGTCACCTATTCGATATGTTTATATACAAACGAATGCAAAATAGTAATTGGGATAATGTACCTGCAAATGTTGAATCAATAGGATAGTATTTTTTTAATTTAGATAGATAACTAATAATTTAAAGTTATTATTTTTATTGTGTTATATAGCATAATATATTTTATTATTTATGAACAAGATCCATAGTATAATTTTTATTTTATAGTAGTTTTTAATTTATATTATAATGATTTATGATATGAGATGCTTAAGAAATTATAATTATATTTAAATGTAAATGATTTTTCAAATGCTTTGGAGTTGTGATATATACCCGCTTCAAATCCAGAACCGTCCCGTATCTGAATCAGATCTGATAATCTATAAACCAGTTATGGGTATTTATCTTATCCAAAACCGAAAGACTGGACCAAAATATCTATGGTTAGATAAGTATCAGGATCCGAACCCGACCCGATTTGAAACAAATAAGTATATGGATCGAAATTCAGACCCAAACACTTTTAGAGTACAAATTCAAATATAATAGTACCAGGACCCGACCCGATAGCACCTCTACAAATAAGTCATTATTCTCTCTATCAATTAGTCTAAATTATTATCATTTATCGAGTTACAATTGCTTATTTTTTAGAGAACCAGATTTTTTTTGTTTTTGTTATTTCACTTGATTTTAGAGAATCGCAGATTTTCAATGATATTGGAGCAAAAACAGCTATAAAACACGCAATTCAGACATCTCAACCTCAGCGCACGGATGCCTTCATCCGCATGCTACCCGGAAGAGCTATCACAAACAGTTATAACTACCTGTATGAATCTCAGCCAAATCGCATGCTATTCAGGCATCCTCACATAGAAACTGCCAAAACAATAGTTACGGATCTAACTTCCCAATCAAGGCCTATTTAAGCAAATAGACGTCTGGGAAAGATCTCTCTCCTGAACCACAAAAGAAAATACACATCTGAGAGCACTTAGAACTAGTGTTTCACTTTAGTGGAGGCAATGCAAAGGAGAAATCAATAAGGAATAGCAAGGTCTCTACTAGAAGAGGAGGAAGGAACAAGACGTAAAGACGGCGTGCATGAGATAAAGGAACAGCATAGGTGTTCTCCCTTCATCTCTCTTTATTGCTCTCTTTCTTTATGTACTTTGTTTCTTTTGTTGTTAAACTCGCCATGAGTGACTAAGCAACCCTATTCTAGGGTCAAGACATGTAATCTTGAATTCTTATGAGTTTAATCTAGTTATTTATTTATATTATCTTTGCACTATAATATGAATTATTACTGAGATTTTAGGCCTTGTGTTCTTGTTTATTGTGTTCTTAAAGCGACCTCATGTGTATGGAATCCACTCATACCCAATATCCTATGAATATAAGTTATCTTAGATACAAGTATAATAGACTGACCAACCACCGCTTGTATTCAAACTATAGTAAGGGACTTATTAGGATGTGGTTTCACAAACAAATGTTGCATTCCATTACTAATAGTGAGGTAATCTTAATTTTTGCTATTACCAAAGACTAGAGGAAGGACCGACCAAGTGAACTTACTCAGTTAGGGTGTTGTGAGACTGATCGGAGATCAACACTAGAATAGGATTAGCAGCTCTCAGATCGCATTGATACCAGTATAGGACTTGTGCGGTTCTGATTAAATTATGTGCAATTCCGACTGGCGTTGAAACCAGGCTTTGTATGGTTTACCCAGAACGTGTGAGGATGGTGACAGAGCCGCATGCTACTGAGTAACTCTACAACTGACATGTATTAGTAGTAGCATGCGGTTGGTGACAAATCGTGCGCTATTGTTATAACAATCATAACCTAGATTATACAAGTTTGAATGATAGAATGTCTGATTCTCTAGAAGCTCATCTTCTAAACACTTAACCTACTATTACTCCTTTGTTGTAATTCAACATTACAACCGGGCAACCAACAACCAATCAACCAAAATACAACCAACCAATCCTAAAGAACCGATAACCTAAATCTTAGTTTACATCTTAGATCTCTTAATATACCATCCCTACGGATCGACACTCCAATCTATACTATACGATAGATTCATATGTTTGTGAATCGAAATTAGAGTAAACATTAGGGTTATAAATATTATTAGCATTGATTTTCACCCTATTATAGATATAATGATCATGAATTGAGTTACATGTATAATGAGTTCACTAAGAATAGCACACAAAATCGTACTTTACCGAGTTTGAAGATGTGTTGGAAAACTTGAAATATGATTTCAATTTTTTTCGGTACATGGCTAATCATAGTGGATGTACTTGGAACGAGGATACACACATGTCAGATGTGCCCAAAGATGCTTGGACAGATCTTGAGGTATTTGAGCATTTCATAGTCTGTTAAGTTTTTAATCAAAGAAGATAGGTTCAGGTTGTACACAGTTTTAGTTTTTTTTTTCTATATTTTTTTTGTTTAATGCCTCATCAGAATCAAACTGAATAGGCCTCGAACTTATGGTGGTAAAATGGGATTCCACCAAATAGTTTACTAGTACTCAAAGTTAGAGTATTAGATCTCACTTATTGCTCAATTGAGCCAAATAGTGTACTGTACAAGATGAAAGAACTGAGTTGATTACTCAATTGAGCCAAGCAAATCAAGTACATGATCAGGTTTGGAACAAGGTAGAATCCTTGGCATTACCAACAGCAATTCACGTGGATATGGAGATGAGTTTAACTTATAATTCTTGGATAAGATGTTTTTATCAAAGAAGTTGATAACGAACGCTTGATGATGTCGACCGTGCAATTGGATTGTTTCGGTATGGTCAACTACCTCTCAATTCCTAACTAGTCCAAATACACTCAATAGATTTGAACTACTTTTATTAAATAAGTTAATGATATATTAACTTTTATTCAAACGACATAATTTATTATAGTTTATGTCATATTTTTTATATAGTAGCTTATATATTGAACTTGGATCACAATATATTATAGGTTAATTATATGTAATTGTGTTGAATATCTAAAATTAAACCCAGTGATTATGTTTTTACTTTATTACGTTGTGTGATTAGTATATATTGTTTTGGATTAAGCTCGTCCAATAATTTGATGCAGATTGTAGTATTTTCGGTTATATTTTTTATTTATTCATTAATGTGAAGATGAATTCTTGTAGTTTGTACATATTAATAAGTCAATTGAATTATTGTAGTTTGTACATTTAATAAGTTAATTGAATTATTGTAGTTAAAACAATTACATGTTCTTTCCAACTAATAATCACTCTACATGTTTTATAATAGGAGTTATGTAGTCATTAACTTGATATCTCATGTAACAATATATATTTTATTCATTTAAGCTTTATCGTCCTAATCTTATATGTGCCAAACAACTCTTTTTTAGCACAGCTTAAATTCTTAAGTTACAGTCCTCTAAGCTTCCTTGCCGAACACTACCTATGAGTTTTGTATAAATAATATTATATTGATGACAATCTTATTTTGAGGAGGATTAAAATAATTCATGGTTTTTATTTCTCAAGGCCTCAATGTATCTTACATTCTTTATCTATTTGTTTTTTCAAAGTCAAAATAGTTGATTTGAACTAATAAACACAATTTTCAAATTAAAATGTTTTTGGAAATCAAATTTTGTATATTTTGGAACATCTTTACTATAGTTTTAGATAGTTACAAAATGAGTGTTCCTGGATCATTCAGAAACATTGATTTTGTATCTATCTAAAAAATGGCAAAAAAAAATCAAAAAATATAAAATTTAGTCTTCTAAAACATTTTCATATAGAGATCATGTTAATGGTTCGGATCAATTTTGACCTTAAAAACAAAGATAAAAGATACGAGACATGATGAAGCATGAAAATATGATGTATTTGAATCCTCCTCTCTTACTTTACTCTAAGTTAATGATTTAATAGTTAAATGGCGATAAAATGGGACAGTGTAGCAATCAGGAACCAAAACTACTATTCCATTCCTTCTATATACTTGTTTCTTAGTTAATATTTATTGATATGGACTCGAGTGCAACAAACTTGGCCACACTGAATTCTCTTCCACTACAACAATGGTGCAGTGAAAATGGAACTCCATTTTCAAAAAGTTTAGGGTTGTATAAATAAACCAAGGTTCACTACTACAGAATTTCAAATCTGCACCGATTTTTTTTTACATTTAAAACCGGTTTTCATACCGGTGCTGATCAGGTTGGTGCTGATTCCATTGATTGATTAGCACCGGTTCAAAACCGAAGCTAAATATTTTGAAACAACACTGATTTTTATGGCCAGTGCTAAATGTAATGAAACAATACCGGTTTGTACGTAAAAACCGGTGCTAAATGTAATGAAACAACACCGGTTTTTACATAAAAACCGGTGCTAAATGTTATAAGCTAAATCTGTTTCTTAATAAAAACCGGTGTTATATATCAATTGAATTGTTCAATATTTTTTTTGAACCGATTTTTAGATAAAAATCAGTGCTAATTTTTTTTCTTATCGTTTGGTATTCGGTTTTACATTAGGCTAGCCTCCAAATTTGCTAGCCATAAATTAAATATTAATAGACAAAACATTAACACATAATTTAAAAGTATCATCTTAACTAAATTTGATAGTTTCAATAAAAACAACCTAAGATAATGTCATCTCTCTGTTAGTTTGTAATAATCTAGAAGTCAATAATACGATAATTTATCATAAAGCTTTGTTCATGAATTGGATGATTAATATCATTTTGTTGCCTTCAGTATTATTGCATTTATGGATCATTTCGAGTTCATGACTGAAATTGTGAAACTCCATAATATAGATGATATATACTCTTAATCTTAAAAGGTCACTGACCAAGGTAATTAGCAGGAACACTAATTACCGCTATAAGGTTAGTATGTGGATTAAAAGATGGTTAAGTTTTACAAACCACCTGACACGAGATGCCATTTTAATCACATAGATACATGTTCTAGGAACATGGTATTTGACAGACCTCGAATGAAACATTAAATAGAATTGTGTTCGTGTCATTTATGTTTTCATTCAGTGTCACGTTCTAAAATATGAGGTATTTATCATTCCCACTGAGAAATATGTATGTGTGATTGTTATCCACCGCTGTCCGTAAAAAGCAGTCATAACGATAGCTTTTCCATATGTATAACTTAGCTGAGGAAGTGATAGTTTACCAAGAATACTATTTGTCCCTCGTATTTTATACGAGCTATAGCATCACTGGGCCTCTTGGTAGAGTAAGATTATCAGCGCGCGGTATAATTACAAGAGTAATCATATTTCATAATCTGCTCAAGATCAAGAAAAGATTAAGTTTAAAACGATGACACACATCTACCTTGAAACTAATCTGATAGCTATGAGACAGAAGAACAGACACAAGTAAATTATTTACTGGATCGTGATATTGTACTGTACAGCATCATCTGTGTAATTGGATGGTCATGATGTGTTGCTAGACGCCACCCATGATTATAGAAGTTAAAACAGTTTTAACTCTATTTACCAACATAACACAGATCCTATTGGGTCACACCGTATAGGAGTTAATCGGAGAATCTTATTGTGATTGATTATAAATTGGTTATCATCAATAGTAAGATGGTTATAATTAATTATACCTGTTATAATTAAATTATAAATGTTATGTAAAAATAACAAGCAAAAACATTGGTTAATTTATAAACGTGTGTGACACGCTGTATAAAAGTTAACCGGTTAATTTATAAATGTGTAGGACACGTTGTATAAATTATTGAAACAACAAACCGCAAGAAAAATATATATATAATTGTTCAGAATAATTATACGAATATTATCTGTGTTCGAGCCGAGGGCATTCGGGTCTTTTCAGATTCGTCCTTATCCGCATGACATGTCATCGATCCTATCCAGATGGCATGTCATCAATCCTATCCACAAGGGCAAAATGGTCATTTCACACCTATGCCACCTTGCATGTGTAGAAACATGGAGAAGAGTGTGGAAGGGTGTGGAAGGGGTATTTTGGTCATTTCACATATAAAAGGATGAGGTGTCAATGACATACCTTGTAAATAGACATATGTTGAGGGGTATTTTGGTCTTTTGCGAACGTCCTCAAAAGCCTATAAATAGAGGGGTGCATGTAGAGAGAAAAACCACTAATTCACTTGTATCGTTTCGTGCAGAATCGAATCGGTATTTTCTCTCTTTCTCAGTTTCTCTCCCAAATAGTGTTTCGGTTGAGAAAAGAAAGTTATACGTAGTTGACGTATAATCTTGCGGGTTGTTGTGGAGTATATTTACGGGACTGATGAATAGTGTTTTACCGAATTTCGCGGTATGTCAGTTTTGCTCATTTGATGAAACTGAGTAACCGAAAATTCGTGTTTACGGGTTTTCGTCTTTTCCTTATGAATAGTGTTTTTGCAGAATTCCGCGGTTTACGGTATTTCTAGCAGAAGAAATTAACCGCTCTCTGGTTAGTCCTGGTGGATAACCGATAGAGGCATCAGACGTCTGATGCTCCGAGACGAGTCGATTCCTTCGGTGATGTAGCTCTACACGCTCGGTCTGCATTCCAACTGTGATTTGGAAACAAGGTATAAATATGTTATATTAATCTATTTAATTGGTAAGTAGATTAAAGTTTTAGAAATCAATCATGAAGTAGATCTGTAAAAGGATTAAATTGGATTTTGATGCCAAAGGAATACTGAAGGTGGACCGCCTTGAAAAGTTTCCTGACATACCCCGTTTAATCCTGAGCTTAAGTTGGCCGTAGAAACTTTTGTTCTACGGTCATTCCGCACCTTAAGCCTAAACGGGTTTTGGTTACCGCAAAACCCCAAAAGTGGTATCCGAAACCCAACACTCTCACACTATCTTAACTAAAACAAGCTAAGATAGCTTCATAGTCAATTACAAACATTTTTCCACAAAGAAATTAGTCCATATTGTCTAAAATTGTTGAAGATCTTCCATTGAATACGGCGACAAACTTAAGCACTGCATGAAATTATATTAAATTGTTAATTTAGATGTTGAACTTAATGAACTTAAAGAGAACTGCATCAAATTAAATTTAACTAGTACCTTATTTTCACACATGCTTAATTTTAATTAACAGTGACAACCAAAGATATAAAAAGTGTGGTAACTATGTTATGAACTAAATATACCTGTATTGGAAAACCATCGAAAAGTATAGTAACTAGGGATAGCATTAACTTCATCACATAGAATTCACATTTCTTATCATCATTCTGCTAAGGGCACTGTATTGCACATTTCAAAAGAAAAAAATATTTATTATGAAAATTGCAAGTAACAAATATATAAAAAGAATTATGATTTGAAACTTATTTTACCTGTTTAATTGAATATCTATTGTGTTGTCCACCCAAGGATTTATATGATGCAAAAATCCTACAATTAATAAAAGTCAACAAATCAATACTATAACTTTGTAATTGGGTAATGGCTATTGAAGTATTTTAATTATTTTGCATGAATTGGGTTTATTAGAAATTACTACATCAATTGGTTTTGACAATACTATGCTTTTAATTTTATAAGTGGCTTTGTCAATTTAACACATAATAACATAATAAAAGAATATTTATTGCTTACGCTTTGAAATGCCTCATGATATAGTAGAATGATATTTCTTTTTTCTTTTGATTCAACGTGTCAAGGATATACACCATACCTTCACGAGGAACAATTACGAGCAATATCCAATGTTCGCTACCATTGATTTAATAAAAATCAATAATAAATATATTTATTAAAATGTGTTAAATTGTATTAATGGAAGTAGCATGAATTAAGTAACTTACAATTGATAGTATGGTGCAAGGATAAATTTCTTATCCTGATGCTTGAACATTGATTCGGCAATGTAATTACATGCGACTTCAGTATCGTTGTTGAACTGAATTTGACTAATTCTACTTGCATCCATGAATCCAACAGAGATATTGCTTTCCCCAACATATTTAATAAGATACCTGAAAGCATTACATAATTTATGTCTCGAATGTAAAAAAAATTGTTTGATTAATTTGAACACATAAAATTGAATATACGCACATCTGAAACACTTGTATAATAGAAATATCTAGTTTATCAAGCATCAGTAAATCTACGATATCATCAAAATTCACAATAATATGGGTATCACCGTCATGTAACAATCCAGCATCCATATTAACTACGAAAGCTACCTCCCCTTGTACTAACTTGTCAACAACAATATTGTGAAATTCTTTGCATTCTGTCAGCAATTGTAACAAGACATTTTTATCAACCAAAGGTGAGCGCTTTAGGGACGATGCATCACTTCTCATCGTCTTGGTTGTATTTGACAAGTTTGGCATGTCCGTCTTTTATGATCATTTCTGGGGTTTATCATCGGGAATTGGCCCACATTATATGTTCAACATGTCCCTTTTCAATATTAATCATCAAAGCATTTCATAGAAAATACATAAGAATAATAATAATGATATAACTTATTCACACCTTAACATATTTCCAAAGTTTCAACTTCTCCTTCTTCGGAAACTCGGGCCATTTTTCTATAGTGATGTCAAATTTAATTCTTTCCAACAATTTAACCCAATTGTTAAAAGTTGAAGCATTTGGTCCTATGGCCCTTCCGAACTCATCAAACTGAACTTTAGGTAACGGACCCTTCACTCCCAAATTCAATAACATAGTCGCACCTCTCGATGGTTTCTTGCTATTTTATGTTAGTTTGTAATAATCTAGAAGTCAATAATACGATAATTTATCATAAAGCTTTGTTCATGAATTGGATGATTAATATCATTTTGTTGCCTTGAGTATTATTGCATTTATGGATCATTTCGAGTTCATGACTGAAATTGTAAAACTCCACAATATAGATGATATATACTCTTAATCTTAAAAGGTCACTGACCAAGGTAATTAGCAGGAACACTAATTACCGCTATAAGGTTAGTATGTGGATTAAATGATGGTCAAGTTTTACAGACCATAGACAAGGAGTTGTCATTTTAATCACATAGATATATGTTCCAGAAACATGATATCTGACAGACCCCGAATGAAACATTATACGGAATTGTGTTCATGTCATTAATGTTTTCATTCAGTGTTAAGTTCTAAAGTATGAGGTATTCATCTTTCCTACTAAGAAATGTATATGTGTGATTGTTATCAAACGCTGTCGATAAAATGCAGTTATAACAGTAGCTCTTCGGTATACATGGCTTAGCTGAGGTAGTGATGGTTTACTAAAAGTACTATTGTCCCTCGTATCTCTATACGAGCTATAGCATCACTGGGCCCCTTGATAGAGTAAGATTATCAGCGCGCGGTATGATTACAAGAGTAATCATATTTGATAATCTGCTCAAGATCAAGAAAAGATTAAGTTTACAAGGATGACACACACCTACCTTGAAACTAATCTGATAGCTATGTGACAAAAGAATTAACACGAGTAAATTGTTTACTGGATCGTGATATTGTACTGTACAGCATCATCTGTGTAATTGGATGGTCATGATGTGTTGTCAGATGCCTCTCATGATTATAGAAGTTAAAACAGTTTTAATTCTATTTACCAACATAACACAGATCCTATTGGGTCACACCATATAGGAGTTAATCGGAGAATCTTATTGTGATTGATTATAAATTGGTTATGATCAATAGTAAGATGGTTATAATTAATTATACGTGTTATAATTAAATTATAAATGTTATGCAAAAATAACAAGCAAAAACATTGGTTAATTTATAAACGTGTATGACACGTTGTATAAAAGTTAACCGGTTAATTTATAACTGTGCATGACACGTTGTATAAATTACCGAAACAACAACCGCAAGAAAAAAATATATATAATTGTTCAGAATAATTATATGAATATTATTTGTGTTCGGGCCGAGGGCATTCGAGTCTTTTCAGATTCGTCCTTATCCGCATGACATGTCATCGATCCTATCCAGATGACACGTCATTGATACCGAAACAAACAACCGCAGAAAAAATATATATAATTGTTCAGAATAATTATATGAACATTATTTGTGTTCGGGCTGAGGGCATTCGGGTCTTTTCAGATTCATGCTTATCCGCATGACGTGTCATCGATCCTATCCAGATGACACGTCATCGATCTTATCCACATGTCATCCTTATCCATTCAATGGCATATCTTGTAAATATGCATATGTTGAGGGGTATTTCGGTCTTTTGCGAACCTCCTCAAAAGCCTATAAATAGAGGGGTGCATATAGAGAGAAAAACCACTAATTCACACATATCGTTTCGTGCATAATCGAATCGGTATTTTCTCTCTTTCTCGGTTTCTCTCCCAAATAGTGTTTCGGTTGAGAAAAGAAAGTTATACGTTGTTGACGTATAATGTTGCGGGTTGTTGTGGAGTATATTTACGGGATCGATGAATAGTGTTTTACCGAATTTCGCAGTATGTCAGTTTTGCATATTGATGAAACTGAGCAACCGAAAATTCGTGTTTACGGGTTTTCATCTTTTCCCTGTGAATAGTGTTTTTGTAGAATTCCGCGGTTTACGGTATTTCTGGCAGAAGAAATTAACCGCTCTCTGGTTAGTCCTGGTGGATAACCGATAGAGGCATCAGACGTCTGATGCTCCGAGACGAGTCGATTCCTTCCGTGATGTAGCTCTACACGCTCGGTCTGCATTCCAACTGTGATTTGGAAACAAGGTATAAATATGTTATATTAATCTATTTAATTGGTAAGTAGATTAAAGTTTTAGAAATCAATCATGGAGTAGATCTATAAAACGATTAAATTGGGTTTTGATGCCAAAGGAATACTGAAGGTGGACCGCCTTGGAAAGTTTCCTGACATACCCCGTTTAATCCTGAGCTTAAGTTGGCCGTAGAAATTTTTGTTCTACGGTCATTCCGCACCTTAAGCCTAAACGGATTTTGGTTACCGCGAAACCCCAAAAGTGGTATCCGAAACCCAACATTTTCATCCCCTGAATCGTCTCCCAAATTATTGGCATCTTCTAACTCATTAGCAAGTTCTAAATCCATGTTGTCCCATGAATTATTGACATCTTCTGACTCAGTAGCAGAGTCAATATCCATGTCCTCCGAAATTGATGGCATTTCTCTAAAGATATGCATGGAACGAAAAGATTAAAACCAATAAATAATTATTTGTGCTAATATAGAAATTCAGAAAAAAAAATTATTAGTGCTAATATAGAAATTCAGAAAAAAAAAATTATTTGTGCTAATTCAGAAAATTATTAGTGCTAATAAAGAAAATCAGAAAATAAAATTAAAATTCAGAAAATAAAATTATTTGTGCTAATTCATTAAAGAAAAATTAACAGATTTAGCATTTAAGAAAAATTCGGCAGCATTTTCCCCCTGTTCCCCAAGTACGCGTAAGAATCAATCATATCCGTTTGGACATGAAATTCAATACGTACTTGTGGGAACAATACGGAGAAATGATATCGAATTTTTCTCAAATACCAAATCCGTTAATTTGTGATCACATCCTAAATGAGACAAAGCATTCAAAGAGCAATCTCAAAATAGGGACTATTCAAAATTAATCCGATGGATTAATTTTGAATGGGCATATGACCTAAAGGCATACTAATATATGTTCGGTATTATTTGGTTAATACAATACTATTCACCGAATGTATATATAGATTTGTTCAATCTATATATACATATATAATAAACTATCTATATAACAAAGTAATCATTTAAATTAATATTCAACATGCATGTAATCAAATTATTTAAATTGAGAATAATATTTAATAACCATATCAAGTGGAGGGAGGGTAAAGATCCAAAATAGCAGAGAAACACTAAAGGAAGAGTGGAAATTCATGTGAAGAGATGGAGAGTGAAGCGGATCAATATTTCGAAAAAGACAAAATGCACTACAAGTTTCATAAATTTATATCAATTTCAACAATTTACGAAACATTTCACAAATAAGAATCAAAGAACAAGTTGTTACCCGAGTTTACACCAGATGGAGTGGAGAAACAATGGAGAGAGTTGAAACAGTGAAATTTCGCGTAGCTTTCTGAACAGATCAATTAAGAGAGAAAGAAAGAGGCAGCTAGGGTTTTAACATTGTACCTGTTACATACAACACCGATTAATAATAATAAACTGGTGCTAAATGTCTAACATACAACACCGGTTTATTTGCACAAACCGGTGCTAAATATACAACACCGGTTATTTTAAAAAACCGGTGCTAAATGTCTAACATACAACACCGGTTAATAATAATAAACCGGTGATGGATATTTAGCACCGGTTTTTACAAACAAACCGGTGTTGTATGTCAGACGTTTAGCACCAGTTGTAAGTTTAACCGCTACTAAGATACATACAGAACCGGTTTTGTCAAATCCGGTGTTGTTTGACCGATGCAGATTTGAAATTCTATAGTAGTGGTTATAAATAGCTAACTATAGCTACGCAATAGCTGTACTATATCTTTTTCAGACCTCAAAAGTTATAATGCTAAGCAATAGCTGGACAATAGCTACACTATGATTGTAATATAGCTTTTTCGGACCTTAAAAGCTATAGTGCATAATCGCTATTTAGAACCTTGAAATAAACCATTCTTTTTATGTTCCAAGACTACAATTTATTTCCCCACCTTCCATTTTAGCTAACTTTTTTTATTATTTAAAGAAGAGCTATTTATGAGTTTAGAAGAGAAGAGAAATTGGAAGGAGGTGAGTAGGGAAGGTGAGGAGGGATAAGACCTTGAAATTTTTGAAATTATATGGTCCACAGAACCAATGGCTCGGTGGAAGTCCTGCTGGATGCGAATCCTCTATTGTGAGTTATTGGGATGAGTAAAAAAAATAGACAATAGACAAAGTGCACTTTTTTTCTCCACCAAGTTAATGGTTCGATGGAGCTGTGTTTTGTAAATTTCTTCCGCTCGATACTTTTTAGTTAGAACATTTTTGTTTAATTATAATTTTAAAAGAATGACTTTCAGTAAGAGAAATTTAAGTATTTTGTTAATGTTTGGATGAGGAAATAAATAATGAGTAAGACTTGGATGCTATAGATAGCATAAGGTCATCCGTGCTACGGTCTCAAAAACTTATCGTATAAATTTCAAGCTTTGATTTAAGTAGTTCAATAAATTAGTTATATAATTAACTTGTAGAATATTAATTTTTACTATTTTTAGAAAAAAATTTACTATTTTTTATGATTTATGAAAGATGACAAAAATAGTCTAAAATATTGACAATTATCTTTTATTTTTAGGTCATCTTTCATAAATCATAAAAAATAATAAAAATTAGTAATTTGCAAGCTTATTATATAACCAATTTATTGAACTACTAAAATTGAAGTTTGAAGTTTATCCGATAGATTTGTGAGACCGTAGTACGGAAGTCCTTATGCTATCCATAGCATCCAAGCCTTACTCATAAATAATTTAGAACTTTTATGAGTATTTATCAAAGGTTTAAATAGCGCTTATCGCGTTATAGCAGATTAGTTAAAAAAACAACATTGTGCTCAAATAGCTTCGCTATAGTACCGTTATAGAGCGCTATTTAAAATCTTGATATTTATGTGTGCAGATTTGCTAGAGAGAAGAAAAAGGGACTTGACAGAGTCTACATGGGCACAACTTGCATTGTCTCGGCTTATAATGGGTCGCCCATGTCCTTTCCGATCAGGTCCTTTCTTACCTACCTCGTTGAACGTAAATTTATCCTCCACCACTTGATATAAGTACAAAAACACCAGGTAATAATTTGTGAGTAAGGCTAAGTTGCTATGGGTTGCATAGAGAGTTATGCTGCTACGGTTCAATATTTGAGTTTTTAAAATTTTAATGGTCAATCTGAACCGTTCATTTTATTCTTCATATTAATATGTGTTTGGAGATCAAATTTTAATTTTTTTGAAAAAAATTTACTATTTTTTTAGATAGGTAGAAAATTAAATATCTGAATGATGCATAATTTTTTAGATCAAATGATTTTCTACCTATCTAAAAAATAATAAAAAGTTTTCAAAAATATGTATAATTTGGTTTCCAAACACATTAATATGAAGAACAAAATAAACAGTTTGAATCGACCATTAAAACTTTGAAAATTCGAATATTAAGTCGTAGCACCATAACCCTCTATGCAACCCATAGCACCATAGCCTTACTCTAATTTGTCGTCTACCACTTGATCAATACAAAACTCCAATCAATTGTTACTTGTTAGAAGTTAGAACACGGCTTAGCGCACAACATTTGGAATTCATATCACCTAAGCTAACATATTATTCCTGTTTAAATCCGAACCATCCGATCATAATCTGCACAAATATTAAAGGAACGGTCTGAATCTAAAAGGAAATATTTTGTTGCCTCAGAGGATAATAAGGAATTATTTCAAGATATTGGTTAATATTTAGGTCAGGCTAAATAATACAAGCGAATTTACGCCAATAGTACCATGGTAGTCTAATATATACCTATTACATACTTTTACTCGGAGCTTCAACGACCACTGAATACACCTTTTAAGGATCTTTTAAGGATTTGGTAATAAACTAGCAAATCCCAAATCAAACAGAGCAAATTCTAACACATACAACTAGATTTACTAAGCCTTATGACACGGATTAGTAGAATTATTGGCATTAATTCAATGCCTTATCTAAAGTTGGAAAAAAAAAAAAGCTATATTATCAGGCTTCAAGTATCCTTCGATTTAGTTTTCAATTCAGCCTCAGAACTTCCTCTTTGCAACCTTATCCAAAAAAAGATGCAACAAAGAAGTCAGTAAAATTTATAAACATGGGCACTTATTAAAATAACATCATAAATTTCAAAACTTACCCATGCAAATGTTGAACATAAATCTGGCTTCCAGGATTATTTCTTGTAGGCGATCCGTGTGGTTGATTTCTTGCCACCGTGAAGTGATCATTGTTCACCATTTGAGATGCTTGAGGTAAAAAATTTTGGGATGGGCCCACATCTGACGACTTGATCTTGTTCGCTTCAAAATTAAATACCAATTGTGAGACTAGAAGAAACAAATTTAAATGTTGAATTTGAAAATCCAACTTAGTCCAAAGATTTTTAACTGATTTGACAAATTTACATGTTGAATTTAAAAATATTTTTGAACTTGTAAGAATAAAAAAAATATAAATGATAGATATTTTTATACCAGGTGCACCTTCTGATGTCTGTCCAGTAGAAAGTTGTTGAGTTGACAACATCTCGTTTCGAAATATCATCTAAAAAAATATATTTCAGGGAAAATCTGATCAATTGGTATTCAGAAGAAATTAGTACAGTAATCTTTTTTAAGTAGATTATTTTAACTAGAGAATGCTTGAACAACACAATAAAGAACTCTAAAAATTCTGCAAGAATAATATCATGTACTTGGAGGTAATTTGACCCACAATTGAGAAGAATAAAGTACTTGAAGTGTAGAAAGAAAAATACCAAGTTGTCTTTACAAGTACAACCAATAATGTAAGGGGTCCAAACAATATAGTACTTTGTGTATGATGTCAGCCAAGTATTACTAGGTGCTCATAGAGTGCTGTACTGGTATGAACTGACTGTGATGAATCAGTCGAAATTTCAGCTTTTAGTGTGCCCTTTCTAAACTTATTTTGAGTGTAATTGTCCAAATAAAATTAGGAAAGTGGATTTTAAACTGTGAATTAGAAAATCATTTTTATTGTCCCATAATTTATCTTAGCTGATTAACAGTAGACATTGGTATTAAATGATACCAGTTCCATTTCAGTAATTTTACCTCAGTACAGACTGGCATCGAAAAGTGTTGTGAGGTCTCAGAATGAAATAACGGCTCATGGCTGTTGCCATAATTTGGAACACTGGGTCCCACCAGAGGTTGACGAGGGTGCATGGCATGATTTAGCGGGTCAAACAGCCGTGGAGTTGCCACATCTGGGTTAACGGGTGGGACATCCAAACCCGCACTTGTGTCAGCGCCTTGAGGCACTGAGACACCTGCAAGCATCTGTGAGGCTTGGAGATGCTGAAGAGCACCCGAAAGATAATTTGGGTCCAAGTACAAACCATTTCTCATTGATAGCATCTGTAAAAGATAATATATGTCAATGATATTATTGTTTTGAAATAGCATTTTAGCACTAAACTCCAAAAGGTTATCCAAAGATCAGGCTACTCTCCATTATACCGTTTAATAACATACAGAATATAAATTTCTCTGAATAGTACACGTGTTTCCAGTTATGTATCAACTCAACATATTATTCTGGTATCTCAAAAAACGGACATGAACATCAAGATCATACAATTTATAAAGGAGTAAAACATTGATTCATTGAAAAATCCAATACAAAACAATGCAGTTACTCATGAAGTGTTGACTCATGTAACTCATGCTCTCAAGGAATAAATGCCAAGTTAATAACTAAAAATATAATACATTACCTGTACTTGGAGTTGAAGCTGCTTGAGATACTCAATCGCCTCATCAAGCATTGATGCCTTATCCGTCTAGATTCAAATGTAATTATTATAGAAATGTACATAAATAAATAAATAATGAGAGCAAAATCAAAGGAGGAAAAAAAGTTCCGCATAAATCACTACCTTGTTGGAGTTTGGTATCAGACTTTGTAACGCCCGCATTTTCTCATTTATTCGACTTCTCCTCCTCTGTATCCAATGAAAATAACACATAAATAGCAGGGGCAGCACTAAAAAAATTCAGATTTGGAGGGGGGGGCTGAACAAAAAATGCATACTATGAATATATGAATTTGTGGACATTGGAATTTGAACCCAAGTCTCCACAACCACAGAATGGAATCCTAACCACTAGAGGAGCTGAACTATAAAATAAAAAAAAATAAAAAAAAAATAAAAAAATAAAAAATTACAAAAAAGATTCAATTAAATTTCAATATGCATGATTAAAAAATTTTAAAAATCATGGGGCAGGCTAAGCACCCCCTGGATTGACTTCTGATCTGCCCCTAATAAATTGTATTGTAGTCTGCATAGCTGTCAGATTTGGTATCTATAAATATATAATTTATAATTGGAACACATAATGAGATTGGTTCGGGACTGTAAAGTTCTATGAGTAGTGTGAGACCGAATCCTTAGCAGTCAGACTACTTAATTTATGTTTATTTCAACAACATAAAAATGTTGGTAACAATAAATAACATTTCAAACCGAAAAATAAATATATATAATAGCAACATGGTGTGCCTCTTTTTATATATTGACATTATGTGATTTTAGAATTACTTGACAACATGAAGCTTTCCTCTAAAATTATATAATATTGCAAGAATGAGGCTACGGTAATATGCATATTACGGATCGACCCGTATTATGGATCCATCTCTATTTTAAAAGTTCAAATAGTTGATCCAAATTAGACATAATGTCTGCATGAAAATGTACTTGAAGACAAAAATTTACATTTTTTAGAAAGTTTTTACTTTTTATAGGTAGAAAACCACTCCTTTTGGATTTCAGATGGTGCAGAATTTTTAGATCAAGTGATTTTCTACTTATCTATAAAAATAATAAAAATATTCTAATGTAAAATTTGGTGTCCAAGTACATTTCATATGGAGATCATGTTTAACGGTTCGGATCGACGGTTTGAACTTGGAAAATAGAGATATTGAGTCCATAGCACTGGTTGATCCGTAATATGCATATTACCATAGCCTCACTCAATATTGCAATTCAATCCATAAAATACAGAATCTATTGTTTATCATCGTAAATTTCACAAATGTTCATTATGGTAATAGTGCAGTGAACAACAAGGATTCTGGAATTGTGTTCATAGATCATCCATAAAGTTCTAAGAGGTGATTCGATGGTATAATGATTTGTTATAAAATATTCTTTAATAATTTGGAACAGTTTTCCAACAGAGTCATATAGTCATGGAACTCTTAAGATCCGATCCAAAGCATGTCTATAAAATAACTTGCAATGCTACCAATTACTATTGAGGCTGGAAGAAACAGAAAGAACCATGTAGTGATTGTTATGTCTAGTTTATGAAAGACATTCCCACCATCTGCTTTTGTAAATCTAGTGTAAAAAGTTGCATTTTTCTTCAATGCCCTTTTGAAATCCTTATTTAAATTTATTACTCAAGAGGACGCAGGTTCAATTCTCGTGAATAGCATCCGAGGCCTTTTAATAAAAAAAACAAAATTGTATTTCTCACAATAATTTTTTCCCAATCGGTTGATATGACAAGGCTCCACACACAGAGCACAAAGTTCAGTCTATAGCATTTCTCCAAAAACCAAAATATCAACCTGCTATTCTATTAAAACAGTATTTTACTTGAACATTGATGCAAAAATAAAAGATGAAATCACCTTCTCTGACAAATTGTGAACCTCAGCCGCTCGGCTTCTCTTGCTTCCGGAGCTTCTCGGCTTAGATGTCTTCACGGTTTCTTTTGAAACACCAACCCCATCCTACAAACATAAACAAATAACAACTACCATTTTAATTAACAACACAAAAACAAGATATGTATTTTTCAAATCAACAAGCAAGCTCTCACAAAATACCTCGCTGAGGTCAAAATCTTGCTGAATCCTTTCATCCGAGTCCATGGACTCGCCACCAGAGCTCGGATTGAAGGATGATAGAAGCATTTTGAAATTGGTGATGTTGTTTTGGTGATCCATGGAAGGGGCAGAGAGAATGAGAGGAAAAGATTTTTGCTCAAATAATAAATTAAAGTTTCCTCAAAAAGAAAAATTTAATCGGAAGAGAAGTCGTTTGAGTGACTTCAGACAACTTTTAAGGCCCATACCTATCATCTCAAATTTGGTTCAACTTTTGGGCTACCTTTACCTGAGATGGAGAGAAAGGTGGAGAGAGAGAGAGAGAGAGAGAGATGGAGGTATACAGCACGCAGCCACGCACACTGGGACAGCAGGACTAGCAGAGCACAGCACGGGTTTTAAGTCTCTGCAACGGGTCGCATTTATTGCTGCTAACTTAAGATGCCTTATTATATACATTTTTTGTGTGGAGTTGGTTTTACCAATTCGTCTCCTCTGCGTTACCTCAAATTTTGAGATATGATCTTGACCGTTGGATATTATAAGCGTGGACGGATTGACCCGAATTCTAATCTCAAAAATTAACTCAAACGGTACGTTAATTCAGAGGATACAGATTCTGGTTTTAAAGGCTCTGAATAGTATTTTGATCTTCTCGATTCTCTCTCTTATAGTTTACCTCGTAATCCTTGCTATTTGCTAATGCTCGTTGAAGTACTATATTACATGCGGAGTTTAAACTTTAAGGTGTCTTTTATTTTTTTCTTTAAATTATATATTTATATGTGATTTTTTATATGATTTTAAAATAAAATATTATAAGTATTATAAAAAAAATTATCATCATTTGTAGTATATAAAATATATATGAATGATCTCATTCACGTTTTATTCTCGTAATAATTTGAAAGTATAGTTCCTCTCCTGAATCAAATTAATAGTAATCAAAGTTAAATATATGAGAAAATGATATAATTTCAAATATTAATCTTTTCCAATCATATTACACTAAAAATTCTTGTTGTGTTCCTACGTCACTCTTAACTGCATAAGTCAATGCAAAAATTAGGAGATGGTTCAAATGTTTTTAGTTTTGGTATTTTTAACGTGTCCTTTTTTTTAAATCATAATAATAAAAATATAAAACTGATGTATTAAAATAAAACTTTAATATTATGATATATATAATGTTCTCTACATGTATGGAAAAAATAATTATGTGTACAATTAATTTGTTTTATATAAATTAATAAGTTGATACTAATTAAAATAAATTAAAATTTGATAACCTTTCATATATATACATAAATGGTATAGATTTTAAAATTAAATTATTATAGTGTTAAAAATTAATACACAATAAAGACGCTGATATATTGAAGTATTTGACCGCTCTTAATATTAAAACAAAGGAAGACTAAAGTTTGTAAAAATTAATCGGTTGTTTGTCAGCTTAACACCAAAACTTATTGAATTGAAGACAAACCTAAATTGTTGAATCGGTATACTTTGCAAATATGTTTATATCTAAAATTTATAAATTAATTTAGTATAAAATTAAGTGGTACGGAAATGAATTTACTAATATTAAGTTGTAATTTTTCACCAACGTATTTATCTTAAATTATAGTTTATTCTAACTTGTTTGAAACAAAATTTGATTGTTGTTGTTGTATTTTCATACTAAATTAATAAATTATGTATATAAATATGTCTTGTAAAATAGATGAGTCTTAACACTTTGAACTAAGGGTGTAAATGAATAAGATATTTTATGTCTATCTTCGAATCTGAATTTGAAAATTAAATACGAATGTTCAGTATTCAAATATATGTTCAGATACAAATACATATATAATTTTAATATTTTATTATCTGTATCTGAATAGTCGTGATCCATATTTATTTAATATTTGATTATATAGATAAATTTATAAAAAAATATAAAAGTGAATATGAATATGGTCTTAGCACTGTGTGATCTTTGTATCTGATCCGTGGATTAGCATCCGCTGTTATTTTCAAAAAAAAAAAGTAAAAATCTGCTGTCTTTTTTATTCTCTATCTCTCACTTCAAAAAGAAGAAGAGAAAAAAAAAGAGAGAAGAGCATGTAATAACATAAATTTGAAAAACAACTGATTTTATTCTCCAATCCGTTTGCATCTCAAATCTGTACTTGTCATTTAAAGTTAATTCCAAAAGATTTTAAAAGTAAAGCTGAAAGCTTTTCAGTTTTCACAGCTGTTGAATTTTTTTTCTTACGAATGAGAATGACAGCAGTTAAATTAAATAATAAAGAGAGAGAAAGAGAAAGAGGTGATATACACATTTGTCATAAGCATAGCTTATCCGGGGCACAGCTTTTAATAGGTTGGTCCATTCATATTTTTCTGCAAAAGGGTCCAAGTACAAGACAAATTAATGACGCTCATCTCCGTTTCCGAGATACCCCAATTCCCCATATTTATTACGCGTGGAATTTGTGGCAGGGGACATCAAGGCGTATGCATTCTAAGGGATTTTTTTGATAAATCATAATTAAAAAAATGATTTTTACTAATGTAGCATAATTATTTTTTTTTTCAAAAACCACAAAGACCGAAGGGTTTCTTCGGTCTTACTTTTTTTTTTTCTCAAGACTGCGAGGAGCCATCCGGTCTCAATTTTTTTTTTTAACTTTTTTAACTTTTTTCCGTGCAGTGATCTGTGTAACATCTCTAATTTTTATGTATATATAATATATGTATATGTGTATGTATATGTATATCTATATATAATATGGAGTAGGGCTAATATCATACTAGTGTTATATAAAACTAAATAACACCACATCTTAAACTCTTAGATCTGCTTTAAGATCCGTACAATATGAAGTGTTTGAACAATAAAAGCAGATATTACGAATCTTAAAGTAGATCTAAGAGTTTAAAATATGGTGTTATTTAGTTTTATATAACACTAGTGTCATATTAACCTAACTCTATAATATGTGTGTATGTGTATATATATGTATATATAATATAATATAATATATGTATATAAGTATATATAAGTATATATGTATATATAAGTATATATGTATATATAATATATGTGTGTATATATTAAAATCGCTATATCCAGACTGTTGAATTTTGTACTCATTTTAAAAAATAGTAAAAAAATTTCAGAAAATATAAAATTTTATCTACATGCATATTTTAGCATAAAAATTATGTTGAACGGTTCGGATCGATAATTTGAACTTTGAAAGAAAAGATATAAAATATGAAATATGAAAAATAAAAAATGCTACATAGATAGGCGCACAGAAAAAAAAATGAAAAAGTAAAAAAAAAAAAATTTGAGACTGGACCAAGGCTCCAGTCTTGATTAAAATATTTGAATTCGCATCCTATGAGATATCTCATATTTTGTGTGACTGTTTTGGAAAATCTTAACCATTCAAATACATTCTGCACGAATCTCAAAGCTCTAATAATACTGGCCCCTGCACTATCCCCCAATAAGCACCAGACGCATCGGTCACACAAAATATGAGATATCTTAGAGGATACGCAAAATATGAGATATCTCAGAGGATACGCCCGCATCATATTCAGACCAAAGGGAGAGACCGGACCAACCATCCGGTCTCGATTTATTTTAAATTTTAGATCTTCCGTAACACCCTGAATTAAATCGTTAAAATTATGGGAGACTGGAGGGCTCCTCCGGTCTTGAGAAAAGGCAAAATTTGAGTCCGGAGGGCTCCTCCGATCCTTCTGGTTTTTGAAAAAAAAAACAATAAAGCTGAATCGGTAAAAAATATTTTCTTAATTATGGTTTATCAAAAAAATCCCATTCTAAGATAGTTATTCGATTGAAACCGCTGAATGTGATTTTTTATATAAAAATGTATTTAGAGATTAATTTTTTAATTTTTTTTAATTTTTATTATTTATTAAAATAATTACAAAATCACTATTTCTAAATATAAAATTTGATATCTAATAGCAAACAAATTCCAAAAACAGTGATTTTAATATGGATGTCATGTTGAGTAATTTGAATTCACTGTTTTAACTTTGAAAATAGAAATAGAAATGTGAGATATGATTGGCTATGAAAAATTGTAAATATGCCCTCTGTTTTTTCAAAATTTGAAAAATGCCCTCAAGTGGTTGGCTACGATTTTTTTCTTTTAGAGTTTTTTTTAATATGTATAGAATAATTTAAGTCTCACTGCTTCTATAATTTTTATTTTTATTTTATTTTCTTTTTTGAATACACTTATTATTTGATTTTGGTCTATATTGGTTTCACAGTAAAACATATTGTATAAGTAAATAAATAAATATTATTTGAGTTTTTTCAAAGCTAAATATATCATGTACATTCAATTTGAAATTCAAATACATATGTCTAAAATAGCTCAAACTAAGAGGGGGCTAACTTTGACTGAACTCTGACCAACCATAATTTTCTATAGAAACTATGTTTTGGGCGTTCGACCACTTTTCGGAAAGCTTGGGAGGATGAGATATGAATTTTGAAGATAAACCCTAAAATCCTAAACTCAAAACCTTACAAAATGTCCCGCACACTAAGAATTGCTAAAAAATATCGTTTAAGGCCTCAAAACTGCAATTAATGTTCATGAAAATAACGGTAAGTCAAAAACCTATTGTATGAATTTTAAATTTTGATTTAAGTAGCTCAGTGAATTGGTTATATAATGCCCATGTAGAATACTAATTTTTACTATTTTTTATGATTTATGAAATATGACAAAAAAATAGTTTAAAAATAAAGAAAATGGTCAATATTTTATGAAAGATAACAAAATTATATTTTCTTGGTACATGGTTATATACAGTATCCAAGGTTCAGTTCTAGTTTCACACATATATATTTTTGTTGTCATATATTCTATTTACAAAATCAAAAAATAAGAGTATTCAAAAAGAAAGAAAGAAAAAATCATAGAAGCAGTGAGACCAAATTACTATTAGTATCTATATGTAAAATATTCATTCTACACGCATTAAACATCTCTAAAAAAAAATTTATAGCTAATCGTTCGATAGTGAAGCGGTCGAGTATGGAAGTGGATCACCTCACAGTAGATCGATCAGGGCATATTTTGAATTTCTGAAAAACCAAGAACATATTTGTTATTTTTTTAAAAGCAATAATAAAAAAATTGAAATCAATAATACATTTTAACCCTGCATTTCGTTATATCACTCTTTTTTGACCTTTTACCTCATTTTGTGCGATTAGCTTATACATTCTATGGATCGATTGCAGATACAAATATTTTAAGAAATATAAAATGTGACATTTTATGTGTGTGTTGGATTAAGAGCGAACTTTTGAAGGTAAATTTATAATTCCATTCGAATTAACGAAATAGCTAGAGTTTCAATTGGTATTCAATCCGATCAAAACAGAATTTCGTAAAAGCAGATTAAATTAGTTGAGTTGAATGAACTTGAATTAAGCATTGTTATCTATCAAATAAGATATATATTCACGTGAAATGAAAGAGTAATTACTGTGCGCAAGTTTTTACTTGACAAAGTAAAAAAAATGTGTTGAAATCATAACTTAAAATGAGGCAGACAATCAAAAGTGCTAGATTAGCTGATGCAGTAATCCATTTTTTTGTAATATTGATGTGATGTTATATGAAGTTAGCTAGGCACAAGTAATTATTAAAAACAAACTTAGAATGTAAATCTGAACCACCGGTTTTAGAAGAAATTATTAACTAGAACTAACATCTGACCTAGTGACAAAAATAATATTTTTTGTATGGAAAGTTATATGTTTGAAATTTAGATGAATTTTTTTTTATGTATATTAAATAATTGAATAGCTTGACCTTTGACTTTTACTCAAAAAAAAAAAAAAGAAGACATCATAAATTTAAATTGATTATTTGAATTAACAAAAGAAAATATGAAGTAATTAAATTATCTAAAGTCATGTGATCTAAACAATACAAAGTAATTCAAATATCAACTTTTGTTTAGTTGACAAAAGATAATATTCTACGTGTTAAATATTATGGTTTTGAAACTCATTCAAGATCTTTTATAGATACTAAAATTTAAAAACTTAGATTTCCATTATTTTATAAAAAAAAATATAAAGTGTTGCTGTCATAAATTATTCTCTGAAAAAAATAATGATTGTAACATTCTATAATGCAGAAATGAGTATTCCTAACAAATTCATATCACTTGACATTAAATATAATCTGTTCATTACATATTAGTACGGATTTTACTGTTTACGTGGAAAAAAAAATTCACGTGTTCGGATAATGAGGACATGTTCATAGTGAATTTTTTTTTTCTCACATAAACAGTAAAAATGAATTCAAATTTTTTGTAATCTCATTCTCATTTCTATTCCTCTTCGTTCGCCAAATACGCCTTAAGCGTGGACCGAATCAACCTGGATTCTAATTAGACGGTTCTGAATTATACTGAAATGATGCATTAATGTAGAGAACAAGTGAGATACAATTACTCCCAAGTCCAAGTGGAATTCGTATTCTCTGCATTAACTCAAAAAGGAATCATATGAGTTAATACATATGGACCGTCCGATCAGCTTCAAAATTCGTGCAAATTAAATCCACACTAATATTGATGACTTCTATATTTTAGGCAGACATCGGATGAACTCCGTTTACAATCAAACAGTCGATATCTATTAACTCAAAAGATGCTCTTTTGAATTTTGAGTTAATGCAGACGATGCGGGCTCAGTGTCGAACCAAAATAATTTGGTGTCTATATGAATCGTAGAGAATCTGCTTTATGATCACCGCACTGAGGTTCAGATGCAGTGAGCCGAGCCGGTTCCCCTAAAGAAACTCAAATTTTGGATTTGACTCAGACCGTGCAATCTACACGGGCGCAAATATTAAAGGGAAAAAGTCGTTCTCATCAGACGATCCCGAACGAAACTAATATTTTAGATTAGGCCTCTGGATCTGAACCCGATATTTTACGGTTGGGACTTGGGACTGGAGAGCACCGAGCGTTGTGTATGTTCTGGAGCAGAGTGAGGCTCTACAGATTGCAGGCTGTATTCTATTGGAATAAAAGCTGCTGAGGTAGATGGATGTCTTTAATGTTTATTTATTCACACGGTCACAACTCACAACTCACAAAGAGAAAAAGCTACTCTGTACTGTTAAACTTTTTTTTTTTTTTAAAAAGGGTTGAACGAGAGAACTGCTCATGGTCTGCCTTACTCTCTGTGGCCATCAGAAGTCGTCACTATGTAGCGAGCAGTGCAGCATACTTTAGTGTAAAGGTATTTACAGAGCTGTTTTTACTTCATGCAGAACATTAATAAAATACTTTTGTATTTTGCTTTTATTTGTGATGTGCTGCAGAAAGTTAAATTAGTTTTGTCGATATCTTTACCTCAAGTTTACAAACAATAAGGCTTCGGTTACATACATCTTCAGAGTGCGTATCCTCTGAGATATCTCAACTTTTGCATGACCGACGTGTCCGGTGCCTATTCGGGGTGATGTAGGGGGGTCAGTATTATTTGTGCTTTACGATTCGTGCATAGCGTATTTAAACGGTTGGGACTTTATATAAAGTCACGCAAAGTTTGAGATATCTCAGAGGATACAAATTCTACATCTTCATGGATAGAGGAATAATAATTCCACTCTAAAGAGAACAAAAACTATTTAATAAGTCTAATCGCAAGCTTCAAGAAAATTTATCTGACAGTTGTCAAACTTTTTTAATTTTAAAAGGTAGTTGATTGAAGATCCACCGTTTTTATTAAAAATCAAAAGAGTTAGATTTAGATACCTAAAGCAGATATATAAAACTCAACCGTAATCTCAGTTACAAATATATATCACCAAAATATCAACTAATATATCTGAGCAGCATGACCCAACAACAAAAGAAACCAGCAACAACAAAATAGAACTGTTCCAAACAAAAAACATGCAAAACACATACAAAACCACCACATAACACTAAATATTAGTAGTCTAACGGATCGCAGTTAACATCGCCATCATTATCCTTATTTGCGCCAAACATTGGACTGAGAGGACTGCCAAGACCAAAATCCTCCCTGATAATGGCAAAAAAATGAGGCCTGAGGCCTTGTGTACTCCAGCTCTGCCATGGATGTGAGGACCTCCACTACCTCCTCCTCCCGAAGTTAATATATGGTGTTTCCTTAACATCATAAGAAATTATGAGGTTTAAGTTTGAAAATAAATCATCATTTATAGACTGACATCAAAAACAAGTTAAAGCAATAATTTTGGTCTCTAAAATTTTAGTTGCGGCAAAGGCAGTGATCTTAAAACATACTTTATTACGTTTAAGCCAAACTGTCCAAATTACTGCACTTGTAATAATTTCTATTAATAACCTATCTTTAAAAGGAATACTTGCATCTGATAACCATAAGTCATCTATAGTGGTACAATTAAAATGAAATCCACTATAAAATGCTACATAATCCCATAACGTTTTGATACAAGAGTATTCTACAAAAAGATGGTATGTACTCTCACGTTGACCACAAAACAGATAGTCAAGGGAACCAGACCAACCTTTCTTTAATAAGTTAATCCTAATTAAGATCTTATTTTCTAACTAAACAAAAAACAAAAAAAATCTTAATCTTAAGTGGTAGTTTGGACTGCCAAATAGTATTATATTCTTTACTAGGTATACTCCCATAATCTAATTTTTTATAGAAAGAATTAACTGAAAAGATATGCTTAGTGGACTATCTTCACATAAGCATATCTTCTAAAGTGTTATCTAGGTGAAATGTGAAAAGTGCAGTTCTAAAACAAGCCATTCTTGTAAATATATGCCAATCAATTATCTAAAGAAAAATTTATTAAAAAATAGAGTGGAAAAAACAATTGTCACTGAAATAAATCTATCTTGAGTAATAGAAAATAAATTAGAGTAACGATGCTGTAAAGCTTTCCTCACCACTATTTATCCAACCAATTCAAAAAGCAGTACTTCAATCATTTTTAATTTCTCTATTAAGTTCTAAATTAATAACATCTCTATCTTTAAGAATAGATTTCTAAAAATGAGAACAAGTAGAAGAAGATGTTCTATTTTTATATTTACTAACTAAATTATCTTTTTATCAACCAGTAATATTATTATTTAAAAAATCTAATTCACCACATTGGTTACAAAACAAAAATAAACTTTTTTAAGATAAAAATAATTCCACACCTTAAAATGCGTATGCTACAGAGGCCACATTGAATATCTGGGATGCTTTTTCATGGACGATATTGAATGTCAGAGATCTTGAACTTCACATTGTTTCGTACATATATGGGATGGGGCCTGATTGTGTGGCTAATGATAATAAACACGCCTGTACTAAGCGGTACGACGCTTGACAGTTGACAGTTCAACTCTGCGTTCATTCTTTAAATTTGTATGATTTGTCGACTGATGGCAAAACTTAAACCTTCCAACTTTTTTTTTTTTGATGTGATAAACCATCCAACTTGCTCTCGTAGTCAGAGCAGATTAGTCTGGCTCCTCATAAATGATCAAGACTGGTGAGAGGAAAGTGTGAGACTTGGTGTGTAGAAATTGAATTAGAATGGGAGAAAGAAACATGAAACTCAACAGTATAAATTTCAATGCATTAATTATGGCTCAGTCTGTATAATTTGTTGGTGTTCATCGAGGGACCATGTCGGTTATTTGTTGTGTGTGTGTGTTGATCCGTATCACTATTTGTGCGAACCAAGTGTGCACGAATCAAACAGAGCTTTAAGTGTTTTTTTGCAAGTTCTCAACTGTGAAAATAAGTTCTGCACGAATCTCCAAACACAAATAATAGTCGCTGCCTCTGCCTATCCCGAATAGGAACCGTACACGTGGGTCACGCAAAAATTGAGATATCTGAGAGGAGACGCACTCCCTATTTTAATGGTAGAAATCGGTGCTTTGTGTCTTGGACTGCAGTTGGATAATTTAAACCCAACTGGATCAGGCCCAAATTTAAACTGTGGATTAATGCAAACCCGTTGACCCGGCCCGTGCCTCTACTCTCTATAATGTAATGTTTGGTGCTTTGCTACTTGCTCAAAGCTTGTTAAAGGGAAATGCACGTGAAATTTTTTGGGTAAAGACTTATTAATGTCTAATGGAAACACATGGGACAATGTAGAATCAATTCCTTTCCCCCTGTCCCCTCTCCCCTGCTGTCGGTTGAATTTCCATTTTATCACCGTTTAGAGAAAATAAAATAAATAAGGTACATGACTACATGTCTTTCTTTTCCATTAAAATAAAGTTTAATAAAGTTTCGTTGACAAATACGATATAAGACTTCACTTCATAAGTGGAACTAGAAAATTTAGATAGAGATGATTGGAAAATATATTTAATGTGAGATGTGGAATTTGAATCAAATACCTCCCACAACTCAATAAACAATTTTAATATCTATGTTACAAATAAATAATTGTTATTTTACGAGGGAGCTAAGTTATATAAAAACTTTAAAAACTAAAAAGTTCAATTAAATTTTAATACACATAATTAAAAAATTAAAATTATAAAGTGGATTAGTCAGTTTTGAAGTACATTAAGATCTTCCACTGCTTCACTTTTTTCAAAATAGATGACTTTTATGCTCTCGCAAATTCTAGACATTTGTTCTTAGAAATGAATGAGATACTTTATATGTACATTAGTGCGCCATTTTATTCTTAGAAACTGATATGACTTCAGCAAACCAAATATAAAAAATCAGAGTTCTAAATAGCGATGCTCTAGCATTTTTAGACCATAAAAGCTATTGTTCTATGGGTGCTATAGCAGCGCAATATGAGCATAGCATCGTTTTTTTAGCCGTTCCACTATGACGCGATAAACGTTATTTAAACCTTTAATCAAAATAGTTTGAACTTGCCTCGAGCTTGATTTCTTTATTTAATTTTATTCAAGGATGTCATAAAAATTTATATTTACATAATTATAATTTATTAAATTATACTTTTAATTATTAATGTGCTATTATCAAATTATCAAAATAATTTCTAACAAACAAAGTATTAAATGGATATTAAATTATTTTTTATACTTGCTCAACAAAGATATATGAATAAATAATTGAATATTCTTGCAGTTTATGTTTGCACAATATTTGTTATTATTATTTAGAATTTGCACAATTAAAAGTTTAGGTAAACTACTTCATTGTACTAGGTGGATAGTTGTTTGTTTTGGTGATTAGAATTTTTTTGGTAATAAAATATGAATTGATTAAAAATTATTAATTAATTGAAGCACATTTGTACATAAAGTAACGTATAAATATTAGTTTATATATCCGGCAGCATTCATTTGTACATAAAGTAACGTATCATTTAAAATTTGACAAATATGGTTTTGGCATATAGTTGATAGCATTTAGCGAATAATATACTATCGGTGTTGACATTTCATTTGTCTAAATCAGACTTGATTTATATAAATATCTACTCATGAACGTCGCAACGTGTATAAATGCATTCAAGCAACATTAGTTTCATTATTTTAAATTGTTATAACATTTAGAATGACACCAATAAATTTTCTGCAATTAGTTAATAATATTTGGACCATTATTGCAAATTCTAATACCAATAAGCTATTGATAGAGATACAACTTCACGCAGGCAGAAGGTAGTGGTTGTCTATTATTGCAAATTCTAATGCCACTGAGGGATTGATAGAGATACAACTTCACATAGGCAGGAGGTAGTGGTTGTCCATTATTGCAATTAGTACAGCTTGGCGATTGAGAGAGATACAACTTCACGGAGGCGCGAAAGCTGTTGTCAAACTTGTTTTAATACCACTTGATACAATCTCGATCCCAACTCTCAACTTCGCTAGTGACATGTTTTGAATTGATTTAGTAAAATTAAAAACAAGTTACCATGTTAAGTAGTAAAGTAGAAAAAAAAAAAAAAAAAAAAGATCATAAACATTCCATGTAATATCAAATTAAGTCTAAAGAAAAATATGACATATCATTTCTTCTTATAATAAATCCATCACATGATAATAACTTAGAAAAATTAAAAGTCTAACTTAGTTAACAACACGTAATGAGTAATTTTTGAAAACTCTAACATAATTAAAATATATATAAAATATAAATAGTCAAATATAAAAAATAATAACATAATTATATTTCACAGTAAATATAACATAATTTAATTATTCAATTAATCATCATAAAAAATGATGAACTAGTGGACCCCTTCTTGATTCTTGTACTTAGTTATTCAGAAAAAAGTTAGAAAACAATTAATCTGTATCAAGTCCGAGCTGGAATTCAAGTTCTGATTTAAGTTGAAGCTGAAATTCTAGTTTTCATCAATCACAAAGTTTCGTACTGCCTCTATCAATAATTGGATGAAAATATTAATAATGCTATTTTAACCTAGTACAGTGCACAAATTATCTATGTTTTCATTTGACTTCATTCTCTTCAAGCTGTGCAAAGTCAAAACTATACTGTCAATATATTTACCTCAGACTGCACCTTCCACAGTTCCACTGCAGTCACCTTTTGTACTTCGCTGACCCAGCACCACGATCAGCATTGCATTTGCTCGGGTTCTTACTGACGCCAAACTCGGTCTCAAATATCAAGTCCGCTAGTGACGGGTTTTGAAATGATTCAGTGGAATTAGAAATAATTTTATAAGAGAAGAGATTGATTGTTTTGATACCACTTAATGACAACACGTTTCAAACTATATTTCATGTATACAGGATTTGTTTTATTTAGTGAGAAGTTTTGTTTAATTTAGTGAGATATTGAATAAGTTAAGAGAAGATCAAGACAAGAAAAAAAAAATTACAAAAGAGAATATAATAAAACATTTCATATATTAATCAAAGTGTAAAGAAAAAAATAACATGCCATCTCTTTTTATACTACATCCATCACATAATAAATAACTTAAAAAACTAAAAGTCAAACTTAAAAACTAACAACGCATAATTAATGACTAACTCTTGGAAACTTTAACATAATTAAAGCAAAATAGAAAATATAAATAGTCAAATATAGAAAATAGTAACATAATTAAATTTTATAGAAAACACAACATAATTTAATTATGCAATTAATCATCATAGGGACTGATGAACTAATGGGATCCGTGAGACTCCTTTTTGAGACTTGTGCCTAGCTATTTAAAAAGATTGAAGAACAATTAACCCGCATTGAGTCTGACTCCGAATTCGAATCTGGCACCTAATCTATTCCTCCCTGTTGAGATGCAGAGAAGAGAAGGCCTTTGCCCGTGTATCATTTCCTTGCTCCGGTACGTACTCAGCTTGTTGCCAAATATACGGCCATTTTTATTAATATAAAAAAAAAATAGATAATTTTAAAAATAACCTCATTTTTTTATTATTAATGCCCTAACCGCTTGGAAGCGGAGCGGGCCAATATCAACACCAAACCGCCCATATAGTGGGCGGTCCACCCTTTTTTCTTTTTTTTTTATAAGTTTTTTTTTTAAACAGAAATTTTTTTATTTTTTGTATTGAAATATTAGAAATGTTGAATATATTTCTTTAAAAATAGATGAAATACAATATAATTTGATTTATTAGAAAGACTACAACAAATAACCCGGATCAATATTTTTCAGGCCGGATTTTTCGCGGCTGTAAGAAAAATTAATATATCTCTTTATGTGTTATTGGACAAAAATAAAAATGCTTAGATTCCGAGTTATTGATCCCGGTTCAAAAGTCACTTCTATGTAATCTAGAAAATATTATAATCCTTCTAGGACATTTAATTTATAAAAAGTTGTATATATTTTGAGAATTCTTTTTGAATAACAATTATTAAATAACTTAAAGTTTTTATTTTTTTCCAAAAATAGATACAACTTTTTATAAATTAAATGTCCTAGAAGGATCATAATATTTTCTAGATTACATAGAAGTGACTTTTGAACCGGGATCAATAACTCGGAATCTAAGCATTTTTATTTTTGTCCAATAACACATAAAGAGATATATTAATTTTTCTTACAGCCGCGAAAAATTCGGCCTGAAAAATATTGATCCGGGTTATTTGTTGCAGTCTTTCTAATAAATCAAATTATATTGTATTCCATCTATTTTTAAAGAAATATATTCAACATTTCTAATATTTCAATAAAAAAAATAAAAAAAATTTCTGTTTAAAAAAAAAATTAAAAAAAATTAAAAAAAAAACCCAGACCGCCCAAGCCAAGGGCGGTTCTTTTTTTTTTTGAAGTTTTTTTTTAAACAGAATTTTTTTTATTTGTTTATGTTTTGTATTGAAATATTAGAAATGTTGAATATATTTCTTTAAAAATAGATGTAATACAATATAATTTAATTTATTAGAAAGACCGCAACAAATAACCCGGATCAATATTTTTCAAGCCGGATTTTTCGCGGCTATAAGAAAAATTAATATATCTCTTTATGTGTTATTGGACAAAAATAAAAATGCTTAGATTCCGAGTTATTGATCCCGGTTCAAAAGTCACTTCTATGTAATCTAGAAAATATTATGATCCTTCTAGGACATTTAATTTATAAAAAGTTGTATCTATTTTTGAAAAAAAATAAAAACTTTAAGTTATTTAATAATTGTTATTAAAAAAGAATTCTCAAAATAGATACAACTTTTTATAAATTAAATGTCCTAGAAGGATTATAATATTTTCTATATTACATAGAAGTGACTTTTGAACCGGGATCAATAACTCGGAATCTAAGCATTTTTATTTTTGTCCAATAACACATAAAGAGATATATTAATTTTTCTTACAGCCGCGAAAAATCTGGCCTGAAAAATATTGATCCGGGTTATTTGTTGTAGTCTTTTTAATAAATCAAATTATATTGTATTCCATCTATTTTTAAAGAAATATATTCAACATTTCTAATATTTCAATACAAAAAATAAAAAAATAAAAAAATTTCTGTTTAAAAAAAAAAACTTATAAAAAAAAAAAAACAGTGGACCGCCCACTATATGGGCGGTTTGGTGTTGATATTGGTCCGCTCCGCTTCCAAGCGGTTAGGGCATTAATAATAAAAAAAAACGAGGTTATTTTTAAAATTATCTATTTTTTTGAGATATTAATAAAAATGGCGGCCAAATATATATGTGTACCGTATTTGTATTGCTATTTCCCACGTTAATTTATCACCTTTGATTGAATGATTGATGATTCCAATAGGGTCCCACATGATAAAGAAAAGTAAAAGATCTTGAGAAAAAAATAATCCCATTTGACCACTATACATTGCTAACATTAGGAAATAAAACAATTGGCAATTTCGAGTAATTGGCCAAGCTGCTAAACTGGCTAAAGTAGTAATAAAGCCTGTGAATAAAATAAGTTCTATGGAAAGCCCATCGACTCCTAATCTCCATTGGAAATCAAAAACATCTATCCATTTAAGATTTTCTTTAAGTTGGATTAATTTATCATCAAATTGGAAATAAAAAAAAAATACATAAGCTGTTAGAATAAGTTCTAGTAAACATATACATAGAGTAGTTTACTCTATGTATAATACGCTAATTTATTCTACCTCCTTAATTTTATTTTTATTTTACTCTTGCTTTGCAGAAACCCTATTTTCACCTAAAAAAAGAAGAAGAGAAAATTAGTTATCTTGTATGGTTATAGGCCAACACAATTGGTCATCAACATTTTCTTTGAATTGACTGATTTAAGACAAATTAATTGAAGTGGACCCCAGGAACCAACCCACCGACTTTTTTTTTTTTTTAAGAAGAGCCCACAATTTTCTAAAATCTATCTTTCAAAGGCTCAGGCATGATGACTTCATATCACCTAAGGTAACTCAAATTTTGAGTTTAGATCCGGACCGTTCGATCTGCTTTGGCATGAAATTAAAGAGGTAATGTGCATTTCACTTTGGACCAGATTGATTTGAATTCTGATTGGACAATTCAGATCCAATTTCAAATTTTGAATTACCTCAGAGGATCCACCACATAATAATACAGTGAACCTTTGAGAGACCTAATTATCTCATTGTTAATTCATTGAGAAAAAGAATTTGGTAAAGTTTCATTTTCTGAGAGGGGGGATGTTCAACTCTAGCTAATGATTAACCTAATTAATAATTCATACAAGTAGGTAAATTGATTGAATAAATTAAAGGAAGAAGACTTATTAGACGACACTGGTCCTACGAAAGTTGAATTAATGTGGGGTAATATTCCGACCACTGATTGCTTGACATGATATGTAATTATGTATGATCTATTCTTCAATATATCATACAACTGTTGAAAAAATTATAATTAATTGCCTTTCTTGGTACATATTTAATTGACTGCGTATTGTTATCATAATATAATTTTCTATTTTTCTACGTCGTCTATCTGTCTATTTATTGAACTGGTTAAATTTGGTAATTTATTGAACAGAGAACAACAGCTGCAGCCAACCATATCCAAAACAAAAGTAGCGGAGCTATAGATTATTTTGCTAATAAAAATGAGATATATTTAAAAATTACAAGTAGGAAAGAATCACAAGGAAAAAAAAAAGCTTTAAGATTGATTGCGTACATATTCATCATTCATTGCACTTATTGAGCACCACACCACACCACACACTTGATCCATTTATTTACATCATAACAACAAGCAAGCATTCAAGGATGCAATTTGTACCACACAACCACATTCAACTCATCAATTCATCTGATCATAACTTCATTAGTCTAGTTATGAAAGTTTCCCTGACTAACCATGCAATTTTAAACACTGGCGAACATCGAACCACCGACAAAACAAGAATCTATATATGTTTCAGAGGCCGTATCGAACATCGGAAATCTTGGATTTGATCCACTTCATACTGCTTCGCACAGACGACTTGAGGTTTGCCTCCATGGTGAACATGTTGTATGAGGCAATCCGACGCTTGCGCTTCATCTCGGGATCGGTCGAGCAGACGAACCCGTCTTGTTTACCACCGTTAAAATTGTACGATTTCGACCGATCATAACCGACTCCTTCAAGCCCGGCTGAGTAAGAAAAGGACGAACAGTCTGGCATAGAACGACTCTTCTCCATTGATGCTAGAGAATTATGTGATCAAAGAGGTAGCTAGCTAGGTTCAAGTCAGTGTGTGGAAAGAATGAATTTAGAAATTGAGAGAGAGAGAGAGAGAGAATGATGGAATTTATGAGGATGAATAGGTACTAACAATTGGGATAATAAGTGGGGAGACCCACGTGAAATGTTGGAGGATTTGCTTTCTCCATACTTTAGCTGTTTAGGATTCTTTATGGACCAGGGTAATAATGTCTTTGGAGCAACACTAGAGTATGATATGCTCATTAAGAGAGGTTGGTGAGTACACTTTCAAAAACTTATTATATTGATTTTGAATTACGAATTCAAACTGTTGTAATCTAAATACTTTTTGAGTGATGCATGTACTTGCAAAAAATTTAAAGTTTTAAATTCATTTAGTACATAGTCAAGTGGCCAAAACAATGAATATTTTATAAGCTATTTTTTTTAATTGTTTTATGTGTTAATATTTGATCATTTTTTGATCGCTTAATCATGTACTAAATGAATTTGAAACTTTAATTATTTTATGTGTTAATTATTACATGTACATGCATTAATCACTAAGTACTTAAATTTCAACAGTTTTAATTAGTAGTTTAAAGTCAATCTAATAATTTTTTGAAGATGTGATCACCAATCTTTCTTGATGAACACATCACATCCTAGTTTTACTCATGTCTTTGATATGATTTGGTAAGTAGGTCTTATTCAAGTAGAGAATGATTGATGATCATAATGCATAATATACAAGTAGTAAAATAGGAATTGTTTTGGCTTCTAATGTCAAAATATTATATACTTCGTTTGACAAGATATGATTAGACTAAAGATGTATTATAATAAATATTTAGGCTCAGACATCAGTTTTTACTCACAAAAAAAAAATTAAATATTTAGGCAGTTGCTTTTCTATATATGACTATTAGCATTGTTACCTTATTAATTGCTAGCCATCTTAATTGCTAAACATCAGTTACCTTATTGAATAGAGGTCAATTGATCTTTATTATTTTTTCCAAATTTTTTTGTTTTTATGCACACTTTTTTATATAACTTAGAGTAAAATATTATGATAGTGTAGAATTGACCTCATCACAACATAACAAATTTATATAATTTACTCTCCTTTACATTAGATTCTTATAATTTAAAAGTCTAGTTCCGCTTCTAACTCCAGTGGTAAGCGGTCATTAATTGTTGCAACAGAAAAACCAGCATTTCCTAGTTGGAGAGGGACTAGATTTTGAGAAATTTGTTTTTTTTTTTAAAAAAAAAAAAAAAAGAGTCGTGTTCAATGCACTAGCATAATGTTAGATTAGTGGTGGTACAAAGGAAGTTTCCCCTTTTCCCCTGTTTCCTGCTTTTGTATGGCAGGAGGAAGGCACTTCAGTGAGACACTCGCAGGCATAAGTGGCTTGTATCATGCATCCCATTATCTTATTACTAGATTTTGTTGGTAGTTGTACAATCCAAGGTTTCTTGTTACTCTCACTTAATTAATTTTCTTTTCTTTACCGCATTAGGAGGCATATTTTAGTGGAGAAGAAGAGTTTAAGTTTCGATTTAATTGAAATTTAATTTGTATTTTTTTCCTCTATTAAATTTTGTAATTTTTGTATGCATCAATACTTTTCAGTCTCTTATAAAATAAAATAATATTATATTAAACTTTTCAGCTCCATCAATCTCAAATTTCTAATTTTGTTATTGTGTTTTATCAAACTTAATTAGCCCGAATTTCCCTCGGTTCCACTTAATTTTTTTTTCTATATTTTAATTCTAACTAAATTATTATTAAAATGAAAAATAGATTATTTAAATGTTAGTTCACGTAGGAAATTTAGATTTCATAGTAACAGATAAGGATTTCCATGATAGGGTGTTAAAAATTTATTGTATAAATTTCAAACTTTGATCCAAGTAGTTCAGTAAATTAGTTACATAATGTTCTCTCAAAAAATAAATTAGTTACATAATGAACTTATAGAATACTAATTTTTACTATTTTTATGATATATGAAATAAAAAAATAGCCTAAAATATTGGTAATTTTTTATTTTTAAGTCAATTTTTGTCTATCTTTCATAAATTATAAAAAATAGTAAAAGTTGATATTTTACAAATTCATTATATAACTAATTTACTGAGCTACTTAGATCAAAGTTTGAAATTTTATACAACAAAACTTTAACACCGTAGCATGGAAAACCTTATCATATTCATAACATCTAAACGTTACTTAACTTTAAATTAAATGATTTGAATCTAACCTGACCCAACCTGAATATCTTAGCTGATTTGGTTTCCTCAAAATGAGAGAAGTTGTATGGGGATTGGCACCTATGAAATGAAAGCACCAAGCAATTTCATCATTTACCTCAATATAATGGATGAAGTGATGGATCCAATAAGCTCAAAGTGGTCCCCCCCTCCATTTCTGGATATATGGTGGGCTGGTGGCGTATCGTATTTTAATTTTTAACACACTTGGTGCTCACTTTTGTTTTCAAGATTCGAGTCCGCATCTTCTGCATTAACTTAAAAGAGCATCACATCTTGGCCGTCTGATCAAAATTGGAGTCAATCCAGTTAACACCTATAACGCACGGACTCCTTTAATATTAGTGTGGATCTCAATCGGAAGGTCCAGATCTATTAACGCATGTTATGTTAATGCAGAGGATATGAATTCTCAAGATTCCCGCTATACAGCTAGTGACCTGAATGTGTATCCTCCGCATTAACTCAACAGGGAATCTTTTGAGTTAATGAATTTCAACTGTCTGATTTTAAACTGAGCCAATCCGGTTCCTGTTTAGAATATAAAAGACCTTTAATATTAGTGCGGATCTAGTTTGCACGAATTTTAAAACAGACCGGATGGTCAAGATCACTAACTCAAAAGATTCCCTTTTGAGTTAATGCAGAGTGGAGATTTTGGGCTATCATTTTTAATGCGGTCATTTTCATAATTAAGTTAGTTATTAATTAATAAAGTCAAATCATGTAGATTTGCAGTGGAGCTGAATATCTTGGAGTTAATTAAGAGCAAATTTATTAAAAAAAATTAATATTGACAAAACTATTCTGGCTTCACACAGCGCATGGACAATAGAAACAAAATATAAATAAAAATATAACTACTGTGCTGCTTGAAATCAAAATAGCTCTGTCAACAATTTTACTCATTTTTTTTCTTGGCATTAGAATAAACTCATAGCCATATTCAGTGGCATAGCTATAATTATGATCAAAGGTGGACAAAAGAAATGAAATAAACTATAAATTTCATTAAAATTTTAAATGTTCATGATTTGTTTTTTCCATATCCTTAGTCAATTAAAAAAAGAAAAAAAAAAGGAAAATAATAAATTAGCAAAAGAAATAAAATGGAATAAAAAATGAAGAAAAACAGAAAAAAAAATATAAAAACTAATTCAAACATAAATCATACATGGAGGGAAAGAAGTGAAAAAAGAAGAATAATTAAAGAAATGAGAGTCAATAAATAAAAAATTGAGTCATCCTATGGATTTATATTGGAGCGGAGAAGCGAAGGAAAGAACCGGCTTCCTCTCAATAAATCGGATATGTAACATATGTTGCCCTCGTATATATAATTGATATTTTATTATATAGACATAGCTCACATAATTTCATCACAAACTCTTTGATGGCTCATATGATCTTTCCTAGAGAATATTTTAAAATCAAGGAGGAAAACTCATATCTGACAAATTACAAAAATGGAAACACATTTGCACTGTAGGGATAGACACAATTTATAATTTGAGATAGGCAAAAATTAAAATTTAGATGGGTTCAAGTTTGATTATCAAAATTCAGGGGTGTAGCTCCGCCTATGGCATTCAAACTTAAATTTTCAATAACATACGCTTAGCTCTCGTTCATGCAAGTTGTCCAAAAACTATGATAAATGAACAAGAGCAAAGCATATGTTACCAAAATATAAGTATGTACATTGAATGCAACATCAAAACTTTATAGATTATCATATAATAAAGTAATTATGTTGTATATTTATTATTAAAATTTTTTTAAAAATTCAGTCATATGATTAGAATTGACAATAATTAATTCATAATTTAATGATTGAAAATACTTGATGACTTGGCATGTTTAAAGCTCAACGACTTTTATATAATGTCTATACCATTGATACAAGACATGCTTTAATTCAAAGCATTAACATTAATAAAAAGTTAAAAACTGTCTGGGATTATTACAGATTATAATTAATTAAGGAGGAAATTAGTTTAGGGTTGAGTTCTAATTAACAAGACTCGATTTGTACTAAAATACTAATAATTAAAATACCCTATTTCAATAAATAATTAATTACGAATTACATGACCAATTAACTTTTGTTATTTCATATTCCAGTGTTTATTAATATTTTTCCATCCAATACAAGTGCCATTTCAAGTTTTTCATTGTCTTCTTCAATTAAATTCACAATAATTAGAAATATAAAATTCATCTGGCATGTCATTTCAAAACTTAAATTATCATTTTACCTTTTTGTCGTTCAAATATTGTCGTTCATAGCGGTGAGCATACAATTTCAACGTCTTCAAAATTACTGACAACTCTAAAATATTAATATTATAAAATGGTAAATAAAATAATTTCAGGTCTCTATGAGGATGCACATAGAAACATTTGTTGAATCATGATAAACACTTCTTTTTAACTAAATGCACGCTTCCTTAGACTAAATTGAGCATTTATCTATTCAACAAAGTATGATTAAAAAAAAAAAAAAAGCTTCTGCAGTGAACAAGGGCGGATTCAGAATTTTTGTTAGGGGGCAATGGCTAATCAGATTTAAACTCATTAACTAATTGGGTACTCGATAAAAAAATGTTTTGACTTATATTTTCCAATGTTCCAACTTGTAATTTCTAATGCTTTAAATTATAATTCTAACTACTAATCATAATTGAAGAAATTTATTTTGATTCTAACTCTAAATTTAATCCGAATTACATATCAAATATCCAGACGGGAACACATTTTTTTCCAAAGAGGGGCAAAGTCGATCGGAACCGATAACTCATCACTCAACTCAAAATTCAGAGAGAGACAGCTACCCCCTTGAAACTATGTGGGTCCACTCCTGACAGTGAATGAACCCACATACAGGTAGAAAACCTATATTTTTAAACATAAAAACTGTAAAGCACGTTTGAATTTCAAAATATTTATGCAAAAGTATTCATTATTATTTTTATTAATATTAAATAGTTTGATGACTTAATTTTAAATATGTACTAAAAAAATAATTATAAAAGTTGTCTTATTTTATTGTACACTCTACTTCGCTCTCAAGCATAAGGAAGTTGTCTAATGAGTATTAGATCAAAATAATTAGTTTGATATCCAGTCAGAAATATTCGATCTACATTAAAATTTGTGTGCATTTGATCTACGTGAATTGTAATATTGCACACACAAATCTCAACGCTGATCGAACGATTCTTAACTGATCAATTTGGTCTAATATATGTTGAACCGCCCCGATTTCATTTGCAAGGGTGTATTCGTTTTATTTTTCTTTATAATAAATTCAGAAAACATTGATTTTGAAAAATTCTAAAAAAATAATAAAATAAATTTCAAAAAATGTAAAATTTGGTCTCCAAGCACATTTCAATATGAAGAACGTGTTGAGAAGTTTGGATTTACTATTTGAACTTTGAAAATTAGAAATATGAAACACAAATTAAAACACTCACTTTAATTTGCAAAGCATGGTAGTATTTCTCTCTCTCTCTATATATATATATAACCTATCCGTTCATCCTAAATTGATGATAGGATATCCTATTTAATTAAAACAATTTTAGTTTTATGATTGAAAATTCACAAGGACGAATATTTTTTTTAATAAAAGATATAAAAAGAAATTTTCTATTAGTGCTTATGATCATAGAAATTCAGAATATGAAAAGAATCTTAGGAGTCAAGAGGATATATATTTGATCCAAAGAATATATTTGCGTCATTCGGTCATTTATAAATTTATTGTGAAAATTATAATACATCCATTTAAAAACAACATGCAAAAAAATATATATATATATTTTTCAATACGCTGTGATAACTACGGTAATAATTTATGTAACTATTTAAAGTTCCTGAATTAAATAATCATGATGAGCAAAATAAAGTTCAATAATTAGTCTTAAAATTGCAGGGCCCGAAATTTAGAGAAGTTATCCGGTTTAAAAAAGGCAGAACAATCGTGATTCTATTTTCGTTACTCACGCCAATTAAATTACCAAAAAAAAAAAAGATTCAATTAATATTTTCGTAAATTACACAATTTCACGGATGGATGACGTGTCTCAATTTGATTGATCCAATTTGTTTCTTGAGAACAAGGAACCTCATATAGTAAACTTTTAAAAAGGCGCTTCAATACTCAAACTATCATTTACATTTAGACAGCCTCAAATAGCTGTTACCAAACACATATATAAACAAATAAATACTTGGTAAATTACATATTTCTTTCTTCCTAAAGTTCTTATTTAGTTTTCCTTCGTCGAGATCTTCAATCAGCCATGTCGAAACGAGGTACCAATTATTATCTCCTTTTTTATGGGGTCATGGCAGGGAATTGTATCTTCATGTCCATTTTTTTTTGTTTTTTTTTTTTCTCTCAAAACAATTAGATGTTTCAATAACTTTATGATGTCTGTAATCCCAATTCTTAGAAAGGTACCTGTTTTTCAAAGCCTTTGTTGCAATAAATAAATTTGCACCAATACATATGTCTGGAAATAAAGAATAAACATATCTCCAGTTTTGCTATTAGTTTCTGTTCCAATGAATTCTGTTGCTTCTTTTCTTTTGAATTCCCAAATTTCTGAAACCTATTTGGGTCGATTTATGGGCCTGATAACCAGCCCAAAATATTTTGGATTTCAGCTCATTTCAAAGCTGCCATCTAGAGTTTTCCAACTTTCGTTCCCGTTTCCTACCACTAAATTATTGTATCTTATAGAAGTTTACGTAGTTTTACTTATAATGACGTGGTCGTTTTCTATTGGTGTTTGACATTTAGTAATCTCATATCGTATATTCTGGTAAAATCCGTCGGTAAATAAATCGGCGCATTTCCGGTTCAATAAAGAAGAGATACTATATATATTCTTTCGGGGGAATCAAATTACGCCTCTGACCTTAGCTTTCCCCAATTTGCCGTGTTCTCCTCTTTCGATTTTCAATCAACCATGTCGTCAAAACAAGGTCTTTGAATCTCTCTCTCAATACTAATTTGTTTTTGTTTTGTTTGTTTGGTGTTTGATTTCGATTTCTTGTTAAGCTGATTTTAATTTCTTAAAGTGGATTTCTTAGGTCTTGATTTTAGTGTAGAGACCAGATTAACCTTTTGTTTTGGTTATATTGATGTTTGATTTTGTTTTTTAGGTGGAAAGCTCAAGCCTTTGAAGGCTCCCAAGTCTGAGAAGAAGGACTATGACGAGGTATTTGATCTATCGAAATTTAAGTGTTGTTCAAGCTTTTTAATTTTAATAGTAGAGTATAGAGGGACTATCGATCGCTTTGTACTGTATGGATACTTTAATTGCAAGGTTAGGTAGTTAGATCAAGATTCTTTCTGGTCCAGAACTTTGTTTTCTTAGATAATTGGAGAGAGATTTTATTTGATCTATAGGCTTTGTTTGTATATAAGAGAACGGACTTGATGCTGATAGTATTAGATTGTTAGATCAATGCCATATAAAGGAAATCCTAATTTAGAGCTAGTTTTAAGAGAGGAGTGATAAAAATAAGAGATGAGGATTCTGGTTAATTTATTTAGTTGCACTAACTTGCTAGATCAGAGGTAACACAACTAAAAGATGAGATTTTTTTCCTTTTTTCTTATAATAGTGGCTTTGCCTACTAAGTTCCATTAAACCAAATAAAAAGAGTCCAGGCAAATGAGGAAAGGTAGGAGAGGAGAAGGCTAGTTTGTTTATTGTGATGGCCAAACCCTTTATTGGGGGCACCGGTGAAGGCTTTGGGAAGTATGGAAGTTTAACTGGTACAGACTGAGACAGTACCAGAATATACCAATGTCAATGGTAACCTCCCCCCATTTAAAGAGAGAGAGAGAGAGAATCCCAACCATATTTTTACTCAAAGAGATGAGAGATTAGTTGCATACAAGGAACAAATATTTTTTAGCATAGCTGATGTCTGTATTTGTTTTGCTTGGTAATAGATTTTGTACATAAGCATGATATACCTTAGCAGCTGTGTTTAGATAACACAGGTTAAATTTTCCCTGCTGTCTGGTCTTTCAATGCACGTACCTTGTGTCAAATCTAACTGGTTTGGCTCCATACCTAGGAGGGTAAAATTGTCATATTTTAATTACTACACATTGATTTCTAATGTTCAACACCAGTCTTGAATAGAATCAGACATTTTGAAATTAAACAATTATCCCTGACTAACAATTTGAAATTCTTTTGGTGGCTTAGAATGATCTAGCTAATATTCAAAAGAAGAAAGAGGAGGAGAAGGCACTGAAGGAGCTTCGTGCAAAGGCAGCTCAGAAGGGAAGCTTCGGTGGCTCTGGACTCAAGAAGAGTGGAAAAAAATAAGTAATGTATTCGCAATTAGTTTGCAAATAAACTTGTTTGACTAGTACAATATAAAGTGATGATCCTTCTGGCATTTATGGAATATTTGGTGTTTCTCTATGATATATTCAAGAGATGAAATGAAGTCTCTATCGATGAAAATTGTTGTGCATGTTTCTAATGTGTTATGCTTGGTATTTTATCTCCATAATTTATTTTTTTTATGCTGTGTGCTCGGTTCCATAATAGTAGTATTGCAGCTTCTGATTTGTTCAAGTGAGTCGATGCGGTATAGATCAAAACACATGCAAACATCTTCTGTGTATTGCACTGGTACAGTAAGAAGAAACCAAGCTGTTGTGATCTGTTTATGCATTTTTTCATTTTGATTGTTATTAAAATCTACTGGAATGCAAGAATTGTTGTTTGTGATGTGCATGAATATTAATGAGCACCAGTTATTACAGAAAAGATGAATTAGAGGCGAATATAACAAATCTCTGTCTAATTAATAACAATTGTAAATATATACATATTAAACTCGTCCATTAACTATGTCTAAATCACATCATGATCAAAAGAACTTCAGAAATGCTGGGAACATCTATCATCATATGGTAAGGAACATTACATTTTGGTTTCGATACACATGCAACAGAAACTTTTATTAATAACATTAAAATAAATCAAATAAAAAAAAAACTGAGATTACTTTTCTGGAATGAAATAACATTTTTACTGGATTATTCAGTGGAACTAGAATTTTTTTAATTATTTTTTTTCTCAATTCAGCTGGATTATTTAGTGGAATTAGTTTTTTTTGTTGTTAAGGTTGTAATATAGCAAAATTAGTTAAAAAAAAAAAACTTAATTTCGCTGAATAATTAAGCAGAATTGATCATAAATCCCGTTTGATAATCTAGTGAAAATGACCCGTGATTTTTATTAATATCCAAATTTTAATATAAATATCCACTTTTAAGTTTTAACCAAGTCTTTGGATTTTTTATAAGAATACCCAATCCGTATATAATATAGCGGATCGTGATTTTTCTCAAAAAAGAAAAATTCCAATCCGCTATATTATCTAGTGGATTGGGATTTTTCTTTAACCAATTAGAATAATTCGAAGATATTATTTTAATTTATGATTATTTTTCACCGAAGATCCTGGAATTTTAATCGCCGATAACCCTAAATTATTTTTTATTACAAAAAAATTCAATTACATATATTTTAATTTATTTTGTGATTATTTTTTATCGATGACTCTAGAAGTTTAATCGCCGATAGTCCTGAATTATTTTTTTTATTACAAAGAAGTCCAATTACATATATTTTATTTTATTTTGTGGTAGTTAAGCGTAATTTAGCGTAGTGAAGTGTTTATTATAATTACCATAATTTAATTAGCGTAATTTAGTGTAATTTAACGTAATTTGCGTAATTTTGCGAAATTCAATGTATTTTTGTATATTTAGCGTAGTTAGCTTATTTTAGCGTAATTCAACGTATTTTTGTATATTTAGTGTAGTTTAGTATAATTAGCGTAATTTAGTGCAGTTAAGCATAATTGTACTGTCATGAGTTGACAAAATTTATACTAAATTAGACTTGTACGGAAATTTTCAAGAATAATCTAAGATCACTTTGTCAAATTTTTTGACATAACCTGTGGGATGTCATTCAAATACTTACTATTATTGTCAAATAATTTGCATTGCATCTTTATTGATTCGCATAAATTATGAAGTCGTGAGAGGAGCTCTCGAACTCTTGATCTTTGAGTAACCACAAATTTAAAATCTTTTCTCCAACCAATTGTACTATCGCTCCATCTCGTCATTATTTACATTATATGCAATATTGTTCAAAATATCTTATTTTACTATGTACCGGTCCGTTCTAATAACCTACTAATGTAGCCCCCGAAGGCCTCAACACTTAACCTTTTTTCTATTTTTAGTGTAGGGAGGCAATTGCCATCCTTACGATTTTCATAAATAAGAAAATTATTTACAATGGAATTACACTTTCCTTTTGAAAAATGAAAATTATCATATAAATTATGAAAGCAATTTCGTTGGATATTTCTTGATATATAATTTAAAGAAAAACTGCCAAAAAAATAATAGTGAAGTTGGAAAGCATTTGTAATATGTGTTTTTGTTTTCTTGTTTAATGGCAAACTTATATGAGAATGCAAATAAATAAAGTGTTTCACTGTTTCATTCGAATTTCTAACTTTGAATTGAGTTTTTTTTTTTTTTGTATAAAATTAAAAAAAATGCTGAGTGCACATGACGTGCACTATAAGTTCTCAAGTTTAGGTTGTTTGTTTTGCTAAATGCATTTATAATGCACTGCCTTAAGGATGGCGATAATCATGTTGTACGGTTCTTTTATACATGGTACTATCTGATCTAAGGAAACTATTGTGGGACTAAAAAAAACAAAGCAAATCCTATATACGGTAATCTACGGTGGGACACTACGTTCCCAAGTCCGGCTTGCTGGGCCGAAAGCACACTGACGCTGTCCATATTTGGGCTTGTGGGCCGTATTCTTGTCCATGGCTCCCATCCCAAGCCCATAATTTTATCGGTACTGTTTGCTTGTTTAGATCCCTCTTCAATAAATTTCTATTGCAGCTGTTTGTTTGTTTGCTTCATAATCTAGTTTCATTGGTTTGGGGCTTTTGCACTTCACTAAATTGCTTATACCATTAGAACCTCTTCACTAAAAATAACATCTTTACTTGTGCACTAGTACATTAATTAATTTTGTTTGGGTTCAGAAATTTGAAAGATTGTCTTCAAATTCATATCCTTTGACAATACCTAGGAAATTGTTGCTTAACATGTGGAACTATTAAAAAAGACCAAAAAATAAGGGGTGGGTTTTGGGGGGGGGGGGGGGGGGGGGGGGGGGGTGGGGTGAAGAAGAGAGAGAAGAAAAACGAGAAAAGAATATCAAGTCAAAAAGTTAAGCGTAATTAGCATAAGTTAACATAATTAGCTAATTATATGCTAGCGTAATTTAGCTTAGTTAGCATATTTTACTGTAATTAGTGTATATTAGTATAATTAGCATCATTTAACGTAATTAGCGTAATTAGCATGATTTAGGGCTATCAGCGATTAAACTTTTAGGGTCTTCGGTGAATAATAATCACAAAATAAAATAAAATATATGTAATTTGACTTCTTTGTAATAAAAACTAATTTAGGGCTATCAGCGATTAAACTTTCAGAGTATTCGGTGAAAAATAATCACAAAATAAATTAAAATATTTGTAATTGAATTTCTTTGTAATAAAAAAATAATTTAGGGCTATCGGCAGTTAAACTTTCAAGATCTTCGGTGAAAAATAACCACATAATAAATTAAAATATATGTAACTTGACTTCTTTGTAATAAAATTTAATTTAAGCCTAATCGACGATTAAACTTTCAGATTTTCGGTGAAAAATAACTATAAATTAAAAAATATATATCTAAAACATTCCAATTATTCTAATTGGTTAAAAAAAATCCCAATCAGCTAGATAATTAATATAGTGGATTGGGAATTTTATTTTATTTTTTTGGAAAAAAATGCCGATCCGCTATATTATATAGCAGATTGGGTATTTTTATAAAAAATTCAAAAAAAATGGTTAAAGTGGATATTTATATTAAAATTTGGATATTAATAAAAATCAGGGGAAAATGTCATATTTAATTTTTTTTTTCAAATAGTGATGTCATTTTCTTTAATTTAATTGATTATAATGTTGTTAACAAAAACTTCGGTAAATATAAGATAGAGTCAACACATGCTTTCATGGTGGAACTCTTGCTTACATATCAGTATATCACCAAGTAAATATATCGGGCTAAAGTACTTAAATTGGGATTTGGGGGCAATTATTAAATGAGTTGAAATTGTAAATAAACAAACTTTAATTTATTCAGTTCTAGAACCAAATTAAATAGAGAAATAAACCGAACGGCATGAAAGATATGAAATTGTCATATAACATAGAGTGAGGTTAAAATGCACCCTTCTTTTTATGCTCCAAACGTGCATCATTTCCTCATTTCTTCATTTTTAAAGTTCAAATAGTTGATTTGAATCTACCAACGTATTCTACATATTAAAATGTGATTGGAGACCAAATTTTACATTTTTTGGAAATTTTTTACTATTTTTTCAGAATTTTTTATTAAACTAAACAATAATAAAAAATTCAGCACAGTGATGATTTTAAAAAATTCTGAAAAAATAGTAAAAAATTTCCAAAAAATATAAAATTTGGTTTCCAAGCACATTTTAATATGTAGAACACGTTGGTAGATTCAATTCAATTATTTGAACTTTAAAAATGAAGAAACGAGAAAAGGGTGCACGTTTGGAGCACAAAAAGAAGGGTGCATTTTAACCCCACTCTATAACATAATACGATAAGGTCTTTGCGAGTATACCTAAATTATAATCCGAGGAGAACTTAATTTAAACCGATCTAAAATTAGCTCTACTTTATTAAATAGTCTAATTATTGCAAATTTGACGATGTAAATTAGGTCTAATTTTTTCCCCCACAGTTTAGATTTCAATCAAATATGATCCAAATTAATTATTAATTAATACTAAAATAAATAAATAAAATGAAAGAACCTCTATTAAATTTAGTAATAAAAAATGTTGTAAATTTGAAATTCAGGTTGAAGTTTTTTTAGTGAATATTAAAGTAATAAGAGACTTAAAATGTAGACAAAAAATAAGATACATAATGAACTAAAAAAATGTACGATGAGGAAGAACAAAAAAAAAATGAAAAATAGGGATCGAATTGATCGAATTTCTGAAACAGGTTTTCTCATCAAGTCAATCCTTTACAGCAAGAAGCTCCAGCCGTCAATCCTTTACAGCAAGAAGCTCCAGCCGTTCAATCTCTTTGTGATCCGTGTCTTGATGAGATGCAATGCAACCAGTTGGGAAATAAATCTGCTGTGATTCTTTGAGAATCACAATTCACAGGTCCTGTTATTCCAAATCCATCCGTCTATTCTTTGCAATGCACCAATCTCGAAGCCACAAATCTCAAAACATATGAAGACAAGCACTCCTATTATATATAGAAATTTAGTCGTAGTTACTGCTAATTAATGTATGAGACAATACAAGTACTCCTATTATAGAAATTTAGTAATTTATATATTAATTATTGTATCAAAATATATAATGTATACAATTAGAGGCGGTATTGTGATGTAGCCGAAAGCATGCATGTCTACACTTGTTTATATATAAAATTAGTTGAGGTTGAGGAACAGAGGAACGGAGGAAGTGGAAACCTGAAACGGTACTATTTAAGCGTGGAAATCAAGAATGTTTCAAAGAGGACAATGGGCGCCCATTTTTTGGCTTTCTCGATCGCCACCTGTTTCATCTCTCATTCCTCTCTCCAAATCTTTCTTTCTTTATATAACCATCATGATTCATGAATGAATTATTTCTTTCTCCATAAATATTTCATGTCCATTTAGTTACTTACCACCAAAAGAAAGGGAAGGGAGACTGTTAGGTGGTGAATTGAGGCTGGACTAGCAGCCAGCTACTTAATTCCATATATATATATATATATATATATATATATATATTACATGGTTAGATTTCAGCTCCCTTCAGATCTCCCCTATTATATATTTCAACCCAGTAATTAATCATTTAATTACAATTTATGATCCATTGAATAATACCTCTCCTTCTCCTCTCACTCCTCCCCTTCTTCTCACATCACTGACACTACTACAACTTATGGTATGAGCCTCTTTTTTCTTTTTTCTCTATTTGTCAAATATAACAAACAATATCTATAGAATTTTTCAAAAAAAGAAAAAGAAAAGTGTAAATCATTCATTCATGCTCTATCTTTTGGATATACAACAGACTCTTGTGTCGCTATTTCTTAGGGCCGCGGTGAGGCTGGTGTGGTCTTTTGTGGGACGTCCTGACGGTGCTGTCACTGCCATGGCTACCATATTGTACCATGGCGGAGCCCTCCCGAGAGACCAAAGCTTGGAGCGCTTGGTATGCGACGATCTCCTGAGGATTAATGGAAACTTCATGCTTCATTTCCTCATAAACTTCATGCAATGTGTAATGTAACGGCTAGCTAGATTAAAATTTATCATGATTTAGGTACTGATCACTTGTAAGTAAGAGATCAAAAGGCGTGGCATATTCTTGTTCCTACGGAACCTAATCTGACACGTGAGTCCGGAATAAATTTTGAGGCAAAATTATATCTAATATTTAAATGTCAAAATTTATTCTGGCCCACATGTCAATGATTTAAAGGCAGGAAATTCCTGCCTCCAGCAGTTTCTCATTGAAATTAAAATCTGTTTAAGTTGTATCACAACCTCAATGGAATATATGGTCCTTTTACTTTTGGTTTTGTATTATTTTTCTATTTGTTATCAGATAGACATGTTGTCAACAATTTTGTTAGTTGCCTTGCTTAAAAGTTGGATATTGTTTGTATTTTGAAGCGTTATATATATATTTTTTAATCACTGTTTGTTTGGTTTCATATGACATGCAAGTTTGTTGGAAGGCAAGAATAACATTTAATACGATTAAATAAGATACTGTTCTCTTTTATTAAGGTTACATATTCGAAATTAATATAACATCAGCTCACAAATTTAAAATTCAAGTACTATGCTTTTTATTTCAGACAGCTGACTATTAAGAGGATTATTATTTCCTCTTAAAAGAAATATTTTCCAAATTCCAAATAAAAAGGAACTAATATTAATTATTAATTCATGACCACTGGAGACTTTGCTTTTGTTGTTTTCTTTCGTATTAAATATTTGTCAGCCTCGATCGGTTTTTTACCTGTCCATCATCTATTATCAATGGTTAGGTTGTTTTCGACTGATCCTCGTTGACATTTACCAGATGTTTCTGATCTGATCGACATGACCAAAACATAAAATTTTAAATTAGAGGGGTGAAACATAAAATGCATAATGTGTGATGTTAGAATTAGATCAATTTTTTTTATAATGAAGGGCTTAACTATATACAAACTAAAAAAATTAATTAAATTTTAATCTATGTGAATAAAAAATTTAAAATCATAGAAACGATGACTAAGTACATCTTGTCAAAGCAGTAGATCCGCTCCTGGTGATTGATCCATTATTTTATCAATCAGGAATTTTCTAGATATTGGCTTCTATCTACACCAATTAGATTATTTGTTTTTTATGTGAAAGATGGAGATCTAATTTACCAGTTTCTTTCAAATTCATGTTTATATTACATATGACTTTTCCACTTTGTGGATTTCAAACTTATGACCTTTGACATGAAAACTATGTGTTTTTGCCACTAATCCAAAGGCTGGTTCTCTAATTAGATTATTTGTTAACTCGTTGTTTTATATCGGTTACGATGTTTTCCGATTGTTCTTTATTTTATTTTATTTTTGTTTCCAACAATTAGAATGTATTTTGATTGATAGTCAATTAGGGTATTTTTGAAAGTATGTTTTGCTATTTATACTTTATTGTTTTGATACCATACTATACAATTTTAGATATGTTCATAGCCATGGTTAATTTATTTTTTGCCCAACTACCTCTTTATCGTATATTATGGCTCTGACCGGAAAGTAGAGAGAAAACAGAAATAAAAAAAATAAAAAAAAAAAGTTGAAGAAGTGAAAGAATTCAAACCCGGTACCCAGAATAGAAATTAAGAAGAACCGGGCTTATTGCTTGTTGGTTTGGAGAAAAGATAGCTTTTTTGTTCCTGATTACTAATTACTAATCTAATTGCATCCCAGTGGGCTGGCCATCAGATTAAGAAAAACTAAGTACGCCAAGTTTATATACAATTTCAATATTTTGATGGGTTGCATCAATATGTCCAAAACTACAAATACATCATAGACTGTAGACATAATTAAACTTTGAAGTGATGCGGACTGAATAGTGATATTATTATTATTATTATTATTATTATTATTATTTGACAAACTGTTATAGATCGTTGTTTTTCAAAAAAAAGGAACATAACAGAGAGAAATGGGCTGTGAATTGGTTACGGGCTGAAAATTTGAAAAAAATATTACGAGATAAAAAGAAGAAATGTGCTACGAAGAGGTGGAAAGGGGAGAAATAAAAAATCTACAAAAAAACCAGAAAAAAAGAACACACACACACACACACACACACACACACAAAAAGAATTAGAAAACAAGAAATTCGAAAAAGTTCAATCTCCGAGACATCACACAAATTAGAGTTTCAGACTTTAAATATTCCAATATATATAACTTATCCGGGGATAAAAGAGCAGCAGCCCCAAAATTGTAGGTACAAGGCAAGGGAAACCCCTCTCAGCACAGACAAATTCTCATGCTTTGACAATTTAAATTCAAATCACTTTTGAACCCAGACTATTAGATAAATCAACGCTATAGACTTCAGACTAATTTTCTCAATCAAATCCTATAGACTTGACTCTTTCAATTGCAATTAAAAAAAAGGCATATCATATCCACAAATAATGTAATTCTACAATTCATCTCAAGCATTTCTCAGTGCACGCAAGCGGGCTGTCAGTTCATCGTAGTCTGGTAAATTTGGATGCACCCGCGGCCCTCCATTAGGGCTATACAAATCAGGTTGCAAGGAAGTTGCACGTGCTGGGAACCGAACAACTTCCTCATGAACCTGGTCAGCGGGAAGAGATGCTGTTCTCTCTGGAGCATGGTGCACCCGGTCCACTGAAGGACGTGTTGTCAAAGGTGGCGGTGGTGGATGCCTTGCTCTGCTTCTTTCCTTGACAGGTTCAGGATCAACCAAACCCTTGCGGCTATAATGAATGAGCAGCTTATCCATCATTCTCTCCTCGTCATCTCTCTCCGGTTCATGTCTAGAAGACCGCTTCTCTCTGTGCCTCCTGTGGCTACGAGGAGTTCCTCGCAGGAGATTGCCATAATCAATCGTATCATCTCCCTCCTCTTCCTCATCTCCATCATATTTCGCACTGCTTCCCTGGCTTTTATGCTTCCTGAGAAGATGCCTTCCATCACCATTAACACCATCATCATGCATTTCTCTGTGCCTATGCCTAGCATGAACATCATCCTCGTCATCATGGCTTCCAATCTCATGCCTATGCCCATATTTTCGCCTCATACTTGGTGTGCGATTCATGTTTGCTTCATCAAATAACTCATCTTCTGTTTTAGCATCAGCAAGGGGTGGTTTTGGAACTTTGCTCCTAACTGAAACAGGCCTTGTTCTCTCCCCATGAGAGGTACCATAATGATCACCATGCTTAGTTTGCTGCTCGAACCCTGGTTTAACATACGGTGGGACCATGTTAAGCACCTTCTCATCCTTAACAGTTCTAATAGGTAGCCTCTCTGCAGGATGCCGGTCTGAACCATTACACTCTTCTTCTTTAAACTTGTCGATTTTTGTTGCTTTTGGTTTGGTGTAGGGAGGAGCCATATTAATACCTTTTCCTTTGGAAGGTTTGATAAAGTCCTCTGCTTCTCTATCAGTATTGGACTCTGATCTAATATAATCTGACCCATTATCTCGTCTCCTTGGTCTATCAAAAACCATACCATTATTTCCTTGCTCCTTTTCAGAGAGAGATTTGGCTGAATGGAGCCCAGGTCTCTCTTCATTAAGGGAATAGGACCTGTCTGTTACTTGACCATGCATTGTCTTTTCTTTGTGATGGTGCTTTTTTGGTGTATCTTCAGTCGGTAACCTGTAATCTTTGTGGTACAGATTTGTTCTTTCAGGTTTTGATGGAACTACATGGATATCTTTTGGTTCAGCCTGTACAGCTCTGGGATCAGCCCGTGATTCTCTTGGCCGAGCCCATGATGCTTTTGGTTGAGCCCACGATTCTTCCAGTTCAGCCGGTAATTCTTTTCGCTCTTCCCTCACGACTTGTTGTTTGGCTCTCAATTCTCTAGGCTCATCCCATACCACTTTCTGCTGAGTTTCCTGCTTATGCGCAGTTGCCACAGGTTTTGGATTCGATCTCTTTTCTCTTGGGATATCATCAGAATGGACCTTAGGCATTTTCTTATAAGCTTCTCCATTTCTAGGAGGTAATACTTTCTCGGGTAGATCCTGTAGAAATATATAAAAAAAACAACAAAAAAAGGATGTCATGACTCATAACATATATGCTAGATTTTAATATACTGATCAGGCATAGACTTGATGGAATTACTACCCTTAATACTTAAATGGGAAAAAACAGAGAGAGATCACAAAAAGGGAGTTCCAAATACTAACATATTTAGCTTCGGCAGGATTAGACATTCTGCGGTGGAAATCTTTTGGATCAAATCTAACAGAAAATTCTTGAGCAATTCCTTGCATTAGTTGAAGCTTTTTATCATCTGAAAATGTCTTGTCCTGAGCTTTCTTCACGAACTGTCAAAAGAGGCCATAAACTTTCAGAAATACATTTAAACCACAGGGCAAGAAGAGCTGTTTCCAAATGCTCAAATATAAGGAATTTAATTTAAACCTGATACTATTAAAAAAATAGGGTTGAAATCCATAAATAAAAAGAAATCACATAATAGTGTTCCCCTTGTTTTTCGGTATCCATGTTGTCTTTTTTCAATAAATTATCCTCAGCTCAACTCCAACACAGTAGAATACCAGATTATTCAGTACTGTACAAGCTGTCTAGTACTCTAGTCCCAGTACAATCTGACCAATACCTTTTGATTTACACTGTATGGTAACTGAAAAATACAATACCTCTGAATTCACAAAAGATTCCATGCTACCGCCAAATCTCTCATTAAAAGCTCGTCTGAGATCACATAATTCAGGCAGATCAGAAAATCTAGCAGCAGCGAATATTAAGGTTGAAATCGCTTCTTTGGCTTCATCAGGACACTCTCTGTGATAAAAGAAATAATGTTTCAATACTACATTAGATTCTTCTTTTCTTTTGTTTCATTTCGATTTACGAACATTAGAAACATTGGACAATAAGAGCATATGACAGAATTAGCAAGAAGCAATCAATTTGACAGAATTAATAAGTCCCGATTTCTGCAAGTCTGGGTAAACAAATGTAAGGCATTGACTTCATCATGTGATCCTGGTTTAAAGTATGTCAATTTATATATAGAGTTAAATGATTCAGCAGTGAAATAACTTGTGGGGCCTTGCTATAGATCTCAAAAATTTATTGCAACTGGACCACTGAGTCTCTATCATTGAATTGAATTTAACAACAGAAAAAAAAAACAGTGTGTGACTCTGATTTTATTTGCCTATGTTTTTTGGAAACAACGTTCTGTAGTCTCCTACTAATAGAAGAAAACTAAGGAACAAAATATTTAAATATTTAGGTAGGTAAAGCTCCACCCACCAAATTTTAACTAAACATTTCCATGAAAAGGGCAACCCACAAACTGTCTTTTCCAGCAATTTTCCAAAAGCAGATAATTCTGGACTCTTGTCTCCACCAAATACAAACAGACTTTAAGTAAAGAAATATAAGTATAAAACAGGAAATACCTTTGTTTCTGAAGAGCTGAAAGTTGATTTAATATATCAGCACAATACTGCTCAATCATGTCGTAGCAAGAGGATAGATTAATTTCAACAATAAGGGCTTCCATCTGTTGGAATTAAGAAAAAAAATACAATTAAATTACTTGGTGGATGGTGCCTTACAGTTATGACTTAGTAGTCCGAGAATAAAGGCTTGTGTTTTATTAATACACAAGAGATGATGAGTTGTTTAATTGAAAAATCTTAAACTTAGGTTGTTAGGATCTAAAACAGTTTTCAAATGGGACAGCTTCTTGATAGATGTAACCACCACTGTACTTAATTTGACTGGTGGCATTTAAATTCAATACACAAAAGAAATGTGCAGATTGTGAAAAGCCAGCAAAAAACTAAATATATATATAAGAAAACAACAGCATCCATGAAAAAAAAGGACACAGAATAAAAAATAAAAAGAAGTGACATCTATTGAATAATGGCAGTATTCACCACAAATTAAATGAAAAATGACAAGAGACAATTTTGCAATTTTGAGGAACTTATCCCTTCCCTTTTTTTAGCTCAATTACATAGCAAGATTATTTTCCCACAATATACTTTTAAAGTTCAAAACAATTTCAGATTGAATAAGGAAAACAGGCAATAAAGAATTAAATAGAGAGAATGATTGAATTTTTTTTTTTTAAAAGGTCCCTCAGGAAATCCTATAAAACATTAATCATTGTGAAGGATTAGCAATATTTTCCATTGTTCTATGTGAATTTCTCGAAAACCAATTGTCAAAGGGTCAATCACTTAAAATTCCCTCGGAAACCATTATATAGAAATTAAATTGATTTTTTATTCTCTGAACATATTCCAAATTTCAAAAAACCAACTGCAGGTTGTTGCTACCTGAAATATTAAATATAAAAAGATGGAAAAATGAGGAAGAAATATAGAAAAGACGAAAGTACCCTTCCAAATGCATTGAGGTCGTGGCCATGAGAAAGAAGCTCGGCTACATCTCTCCTCAAATATCTCAACACTGCTTGTTTCTTCTTCCTAACCGGATCCAGCCTCGTTCTTATGCATTTTATCGAGTGCTTGCTTCATTTCCCGAAATAAATAAATATAATCAAAACAAACGCCAAAACAGCATGTTACAAATGAAATCAAGGAGATATATAATTCCAATTTCAAAAGGTTGAGAGCTTCAATTCGATCTCCTTACCATTTATTTGAGAATTTGGAACCGAACAGACTATCCAGCATCTTCTATTCTAAGTTCTATCTCTTTTTCCCTTCTCTCCTTGCCTCCCTTTCGATTTTCTCCTTGGGGAAGAGAGAGGACGAGGGGGGAAAAGGAATGGTCTAAAATGGTGGAGTTGTGAGTGCCATTAAAGCAAAGGAGAAAGGAAGGTGGGCAAATATAAAGGTGATGGTGAGCTGGAGAAGAAGAGGAAACAGGTGGTGGAAAAATAGATTAAACAAAGGGTTGCTTCTATAATTAATCCAATATGTGCTTTTTTAAGCATTGCTATGGGTACTCGGAATGGCCCCCATCTTATTTTTATCCCCACAGCCTTCTAAAACTGTCTCATATGAATATAATTAGTTATTATATTAATACACGGTAAAAAAATATGAGACTCTTATTAATTATATTTCATCACTCTTATTAAATATAATTTTTTTTTCAAAAATACTTCTGTCTTAAAATTATTAATTATTAATTATCATAATTATATGGTTTTAACATGGTATTAAAGAATATAAATATCATAATATAAGTTCTAAATTTGATCATAATTTTCTTTTATATCAGAATGAAAATAAAAAAAGGATAATAAAATATAAGATTGAAAATAATAACTATTATTTTATTGTTGACTAATTAAAGAATATTATATTATATTGATTTTTGTAAATTAGGAATATAAAAAAACACACAAAAATAAGCAATTTATTAATATACATTTTTAGAATTCCATAAATAATGTTAATGTCAGAAATATAAACCACACTTTGTTTGATGACCTTATTTAATTATTTCTATTTTAATTGCATTAAGTGGAAATAGATATGTCCCTAAATATATTCAGGCGAAAAACATTGAAAAATAAACACATTTTTTTTAACTCAAGTACAAACTATTTTGTTGAACAAATTTGCAAGTTGACATTGTAGTAAACTCAAGTTCACAAAAACATTATGAACTTGATTTTATTTGTAATATAATTCATATATTCATAACTATTACATTGAATATTTTGACATTTTAATCTAATACAAAAAAACATTTATAATTCCGTAAAACTTTACGTTATTGTATCTTCCATAAAGTAAAAATAATATTCACGGTCCTGGATTTTTTATTTGAAATTCAAACCTAAATTTTTATTTTAAAATTTATAAATTTAAGAATGTTTTTTAATTTAAATTCGCAAGGGGATATGATAATTTGTTACAAAAATTGAACAGCCTTCTAATCACAAACTGGTGCAAAGTTACGGGTACAGCAAAATTTAATTCAAATAAAATACGGAACATAGAAATTTTGGTGGCATGTGAGTGTTACGGCTTTGTAGTGTCTTTGCATTTGGAAATCGTTTGACGCACAGCTGGTCGAGTCCGTGTCCCGTCAGGTACCTGAGGTACAATTTAACAAAATAAACGGCCTAGATTAATTCATCCGGATCAAATTCAATCCGTTGACATTGATACACTAGGGGGTATGCTTTGAGATTAGTTCTAGTTAAGAAAACGGTCCGAATTTGTAACTTACACCTCAGGTACCTGAGGTGATAAGGATTCCAGCTGGTCCGCAATTCAGGAATTGCAAAAAAAGAAATCGCTTCCAAAATTGCTCATGATTATCAAATTTCTTTAGTGGGGCCCAGAACGTTAAACTTACGACGTCTCAGTTCCATGAAGACGAATAGTAGAAGGGTAGGAATGTAATTTCCAGTTCTCGTTAAATTACAGAAACTAGCGGCCTGATCGAGGTTTTCTTTATCCCAAAAGTAAAGATGGGATCTTTTATGAACTTTTCCCGTATACATTTCTGCAGTAACTCAGCTGCGTACAGCGTGCCATGATTTCCTGAGATATGGAAAATGTGGGTCCCTGGTCCCAGAGATTCACTACACAATATATCTTTCGAAGAAATTAAATGTTTCACTTTCTTACAACAGTTGTTATTGCTAACAGTAAAGCGAAAAGAGAGAAACATTGATTGCACCTGCCAACACAGGAACTATTTTTTTCTTCATAAAAAAAAAAAAAAGTTTATTGTTCAAATTAAAGTAGGTTCGTTCTATGGCACGCTGGCTTTTTTGCCTCCTGATTAGTTCAAAACTCAAAAGAACTCAAAGGATATAAATCATTATGTTGGATTCATGCTTCTGTCAAGATGTATTCTGTATAAATAGAAATCATTACTGTTTTTTCTTCAATTGTGAATCAACATGGATACAGGAATTGAACTGAAAAAATACTATTTTTGTAGAGAAAAAAAAATTAGTTGAACTGAATTTTTTTTGTCCACAAAAACAGTAACGCGACCTAACAGGACTTTAAAATAAATTATGTATATATATAATTAGTCAACTATGAATCATGTGTAATTTTTTTTATATTTATAAAAATATTCAATTAGAAAGTTTAGCCGACAATATATAAATCTTCTCTAAAATAAAAGAGAATAAAAAAATCGCCGTAATTAATTTTTCTTATTTCATCAAATCTACATTTGATGGGTTCCTCTCCTGCCTAAACGAATGGCTAAAAGTCTAAGACAATCGGCCAATGTGGTGGAAAAAAAAATATAATTCAAAAGTTTTTAGCCTCTCAAGGTAATCAACAGTAATTAATATTCTGTTTCGGGGGTAGATTTTTTCTAAGAAAGAATGCTAATTTTGATGTAATTTCAATTTCGGGGTTGAACTCAACAGATTCTTATTTATCTGAAATTTTTATTAATAGCATAAAAAAAAAAAACACTTCCAAAATGAGAGAATTCAACATTTATCCGGGTTGCTAAGTTAAACTATGGTCCATTTATGAGAGAGCCGCAGATTGGCTTAGTGGCCTTCAAAAGTTTAAAAAATGTACTGTAATATTGAATTTATTTAAGTTTTGAGGGATCTCTAAGTCAATCTGCGGTCTCTCATAAATTAACCGCAACGGCTCAGATAAATGTAGAATTCTCTTATTTTGGATGTGTTTTGTTTTGTTTTTTTTCTTTTGAAAAGAGTATAAATAAAAATTTCGGCTTATTTATATTTCATAATGCATTGAGATTTGTTTTGTTTGAGTAACTTCTATTTCAATTGAAAGTACTTTTGTCAAAATTTGAGATCCAGTGAATCATACTAATAGTTATATTGTTGCTAAAACTTTTAAACAGAGAAAAAAAAACCAAAGTCCTTCAATTATATATAAGAGATATTATTCATTAATTGAGGTGGCCTCCCACTTTCTGTGAAACTCTTAAACAAAAATATATTAATATTATCTCACTAGCCAGGTTATATTATGATTATTATCAGCATCAATATTTTATTAGGAAAAATAAATTCAACATAAATTTTAAGAAAAGAAAAAAAAAGAAAAAAAAAAAAAAAAAAAGGAGGAGGAAAATGCCGGCAAAGAGCGGCTAAAGGTCTCAGCCTTTGAAATTGAAATTCAAACTGTCAAAAACACAAGAGACAAAATTGGAGCAGGACCAAGGCAACATAGAACAAAAATAATAAATAAAATCCCAATTTATAATGGAACAAATGTAACGTCTCGTTGCCTCTGTATTGACGATACATCGTGACTTGAAGAATGCGAAAAGCGTCCTCTCTACTCTCTACTCTCTACTCTCTAGTCTCTACTCCACACGCCTTGCTTTGTTTTGTTTGAGACCGCTTGGCCTCTTCTTCCAAGAGGCGTAGAGATTGGTGGATAAGGATTTAAGGTCACACCAACGCACGCCCATTTCTGTAGTTTGGTCCAATGATTTTGAATTTATTGTAGCGAATACACGTTGCAACTTCTAGATACTTTTAACCCATCGAATTACTGATTTTATTGCAATGCGGTTGATTTTTGACAGAAGTATTCCGGGCCGTGAAAAATTTTCACGGTTTGAAATTAAAATTTTAGGTGAATCATAGTTAATGTTTATTAAAATATTTTACAAAATAGGTAAAAATAAAAATGTCGGGTTGCAACTTCTGGATACTTTAACCCATCGAATTAATGATTTAATCTCATCTATTTGATAGAAAAAATAATCATGCTCTTTTCTGATAATTTAATTTTTTATTTTGTAAAATAATTTTTTTTTTGCACACACGAGTCTACACAGGTGAAAACAGATCGAATACGGAGTGAATAATAGTAAAATTATATCCATATTAGTTTTTATTTTTCGAATACAAAAACAGACACGAATCGGATTGGATAGTTATTAAAAAGTATATAAATATTATTCCAAAATACTAAAGTTTATAATATTTATCTAATTATAACGATGAATAGTTTTTTTTTCTCATAATGTATTAAATTATATGTTATATATATACATACACTATTTAGATACAAATTAAAACTTAAAACTATATTCGTATCCACACTGATATTCAGATACAAATATCTATAACTAATATTTTGAATGTGAATTAGATATATATTTTTTTTGAAAGAAAGATAAAACTCAAGCTTTCAAATTTTATATTTTAATTATTATAAGTTCACAACAACAACAAAAATTCATCTAAATTTCGAACTCATAATCTCTCATATAAAAATCATATACCTTCACCACTAAACTAAGGGTCTGTTCGGTAGCATGAGAATTTTGTGAGAATAGAAGTTTTTAATATGGAAATGGGAATTTCAATTTATCAAAACCAAAGTTATTTAACCCATAGGAAATTTGTAAATGTAGGTGTTCGGCAAAAACATGAAAAACTTGTTAGGATGTTTGTTTGTTTTTCTTTTTATAGAAGATGTAATAATAATATTAAACTATATTAAGTGTATTAATACTAATCATTGATTATGATCAATATAATTGTATATATCAGATTCTAAAAAAGTTTAAATAAGTGAATTAACTATACAATGCAAAGTGATATTAGAGTGAACTGACCACACTCCGTAAAGTGATAAATGAGTGAATTGATTATACACTGCAAAGTGATAAATGGGTGAACTAACCACGCACTAAAAAGTCATATCATAATTGTTTATTAAATTGTGCTTGTTTAATTAATTTTAGTCTTTGTATTATATTTTTAAATTATGTTTTGTTTAATTATTTTTAGTTTTGTTTACTTAAATTGATTCTTAGCTCCGTATTACCCACATGGTTTTAATTATTTAAGTATTGTTTGTCCTATATAATTGGAGCATTATTAGAAGTAAGAATTTTTGAGCTTGAACAACTTCAAATTAATTAAGTTAGAGAGAGCTATGCAAGTTGGGAAAAAAAACGGAGCTAAGACTCAAATTTTTTTTCTTTCATAATGTTTTATTCAGCGGCTTGTTAAGGAATAGAAAAGAAATAAAAATTTTAAATTAATTTTTACTGTTCACCGTGTGAAAAAAACTTCAGTATGAGTAGTATTTTTTTCTCACAGTAAACGATAATCTGTCAAACAGAACTTAAAAGTTAAAGGTTTCTGGAAACTAAACTCTTCTAGGAAAATGAAATAGAAATTGAAAAGGTGTTGCCGGACAGTTGAAGGGAACACAAAAAACTAATTTAGTCATTTTTTCTAATAAAACTATAAAATGAGGAGCTACGAAACAAGGAAGCCAATCTGCTCATTTTCTTGAGAAAAGGATGACCCTCCTATTCTCCAATCCGAACCGTTCAACATTGATCAAACTGCTTCAATTTCTTTTTAACATGATACGAATCTCAAAACACAAATAAATCAGATGTAATTGAAGCCGTTTGATCGATTTTAAATGGTTCGAATTGAAGAATAAAAAGATTCTCTTTTTCTAAAGAAAATGAGCAGATTTCATTTCACGGAACAGACCCTAAACCTATTTCTTTGTATGAATCTGATATTATCCACGTTCTCACCCCTAGTCATGTCTGTTAATTTCAAGAAGAAAAAGTAGCATCTAGAAAAGATAAAACTGTCAGGTAGTAGTTTTAGCAAAAATATTTCACACCGTGATGTGATTCGTTGCACCAAATTTTGGAAACACAATTGGTTCACCGGACGCACCATCAGTTGAAATAACAGGTTTCAATTTTTAATTACAGGATCCATATTATTATTATTATTATATCAACTTCATAGTCTTCATTTATCTAATCTAAATCATTCGTTGAACAGCTACATCGCTCATAGTCATTGGATGAGTTTTGATTATAGCAATTCGATATATTTTGCTCTATGATTTTTTGATGGAGCAAGTCAGCTTTTCCATTACAGCTTTCTTATAATCGGTGAAATTGCATGGACCCCAAAGGAAAATCACAAAAAGAAAGCTGATAACAATATTGTACTACTTTAGTTCTATAACTATCACAACTATTTTTTTTTTAAATATTAATACCTATACAATGAAATATTTATATTTATGTACAGGAGTATTTATATTTATGAAGTGAATAATTTTTACGTAAATAATTGTCCCTCCAATCAAATCTCTCAAATATAAATGCATCATAAATATCTATGGATATCGCACAGCGGTCTGTATTACAAATCTATATTTTCATTTTTAAAATCTAAACAGTTGATCCAAGCCATCGAATATAGTCTTTATATGATAATGTACTTGGATAACAAATTTTATATTTTATTTTTCTTTTACATTTTAGATATGTAAAAAATCACTTGATCTAAAAATTCTAGACCATATGAAAGTAGTGATTTTCTACCTATCTAAAATAGTAAAAATAATTGTAAGAAATATAAAATTTGAACTCTAAAAATATTTTTAATATAAAAATCAGCATATTGGACATATCGGATAGATTATATGAACTTTTAAAATGAAAATACATGTCCATTGTGTTTGTGTTCACCGATGTGCACTATACATGAGATCACAATTTATGTTACAACCCACTGAAGTACAATTGCAATAATTAATTTAAACGTTGGGAGAGGTCCCCCACCCCACCATTGATCCGTACGTAGCAACTAACAATGGCGATATTTGAATTCTACTTTGCTAAAGGCAATAGGCATTGAAGCAAAAAGAAGTTTCAAAAAGGAGTTAGGCTAATATGATATTGGTGTTATTGGAAACTAAATAACATCACATCTTAAATTTTTAGATCTGTTTTTAAGATTCGTAATATCTGCTTTTACTGTTTAAGTACTTTATTTTGTACGAATCTTAAAGCAGATCTAAAAGTTTAAGATGTAGTATTATTTAATTTCAAATAACACCAATATTATATTAGCCTAATTCTTCTTCAGAAAGGCTAAAAGAAGCCAAAGGCTAATTGGGATTTGAGAGGTGGCACTGGGACCATGTGCATGTCTCTGTCTATTTAGTTTTGAGAAATATAAATATAATTGGGATGCAATCTGAGTTGGATGGAATTGATGAAAATCACACACACAACAACAACACTAAATCAAGTACTTTTTGTTGCTGTGTATTCTATTTCTATATAGATGCTTTCTTAAGGACGAAGAGAAGGCTTGCTTGCTCAAGGCAGTTAATGCGTTGTGCCAAACTGCCATTCTGTACACTGGTATATATTATATTATATTATATTATATTATTAATTTTGAATTTTGATTATTGATGTAACATGCTACCTGACAAGAGAAATTTCTAGATTCAGAAGACCAGTGCGGTGCCCACTGCAAACTGGCTACATCCTACAATCTGCTATATTTCGGTTGATTATTTAAGTCTTGTGTAGAGTGTTTGGCAATGAGACTTTAAGAGTCTTGTAGCTTTACCTCATGTTTGGTTGTAGCATAAAGTTAAGGAGGTCTAAATTAGTTATTTAATTTAGATCGGTTAAAATTATTTATGTTTGGTTGAGATTTAAAGTTAAACCATAGCTTAAACTATTCCTTGTTTGGTTAGAGTTAATGGAGGACTAAAGTTTTAAAAGTCCAAATTAGTTAATTATTTATAATAAGGTACTAATTATATAATATTAATATATTAATAATAATTGTAATATATTATATATTATTATAAATTTATTTAATATATTAACAATATAAATATTAATTATATATTAATAATAATAATTATTAATTATTAATAATAAGATACTAATTATATGATATTAATATATTAATAACAACTATAATATATTCTAATATTATTATAATAATTATTTAATATATTAACAGTATAACATATTAATTATATAATATTAATATATTATTATAATAATTATTTAATATATTAACAATATTAATTATATATTAATAATTATTATTAATAATAAGATACTAATTATATAATATGAGGAGGGATCAAGTTACAACATTTTTTGAGTTACAACAAGTTACAACAAGCATTATTTACATTTTCAAAGTTCAAATCGTTGATCCAAACCGTTAGATGTGATCTCCATAATAAAATGTGCTTGGAGACCAAATTTTACATTTTTTGGAATTTTTTTACTATTTATTAAGGTGGGTACAAAAACTAGTCAAATTCATACCATTGAATTTTGTACCCATCTTAATAAATAGTAAAAAAATTCCAAAAAATATAAAATTTGGTCTCTAAGCACATTTTATTGTAGATATCACATCTAACGGTTTGGATCGACGATTTGGACTTTAAAAATATAAATAATACTTGTTGTAACTTGTTGTAACTCAAAAAATGTTGTAACTTGATCCCTCCTCATATAATATTAATATATTATAATATTATTATAATAATAATTTAATATATTAACAATATAAGATATTAATTATATAATTATATACTAATAATAATTATTAACAATAATATACTAATTATATACAAATAAAATATTGTTATAATTATTCAAGTTAGGCCACGGGGTGGAATAAAAATTAAACCACCATGTGAGGTGGCTTAATTTAGGCCGGCCTAAAGATCAGCTTATGTCATCTTAGACCGGCTTATTTAAGGCACATTTGGTGGAATAATGAGGCCTAAACTCCTTATTCCACCGTTTAGGCCACAACCAAACATGAGCTTAGAGTTTTAAGCTGTGCTAAAAATTAGACAGTATCTGTGAAGGATACTGTCGACATACTATTACGGATATTATTATTGCTAATAGAAAAAATACTTTTATGTTAGTATATCCTTGCGGATAATTACTTTGTAGTTGTTCAGTTAATTTTGGTTTAGAGCAAGAAAATTTGAAGTGTAAAAATATGTCAAGGAGAAATTCTAAGGAGGCACCGTACCTTAAATTTGAGTTTTTATCAGCTTAAGAGTTTGCTCTAAGAAATCTCAAGAAAAGTGCTCTAAGCCTATCTAATACAGTTAAGCAGCATGTTTAAAGAGGCTAAAGCCTTACAGCTGAACACCGACATAGAATGTTAAGGAAATTTCTTTATTCGGATTTTTTTTTCTTATTCGTTTTTTAAGTGAATATAGACAAGTTTTTTTTTTTTTTTATCAGTTTACATTAGTTAAGTAAGAATAGTAATATTTTTTTGTAATTCATGACATAATAATATGAGTAAGAATTATTCCGTAAGAAGTAATTAATAAATACAAAATTATATATGCTAATTTTATATTTGTACATTTGACTATATATACAATATATTATTATTATTATGATAATTGTGAAGTAATTTGTATTCACGTTAAAAATAAAGTGATTAATAATTACAAATTTTTAGTTTATTATATTTTGTACATGTTGTGTTTCAAGCAATATATTTTTTATGAGGAGGGATCAAGTTACAATAATTTTTTAGTTACAACAAGTTACAATAAGTTACAACAACTATTTTCTACATTTTCAGAGTCCAAATTATCGATCCAAATCATTAGATGTGATCTCTACAATAAAATGTGCTTGGAGACCAAATTTTACATTTTTTTGAAATTTTTTACTATTTATTAAGATGGATACAAAAACTAGTCAAATTCAGACCATTGAATTTTGTACCCATCTTAATAAATAGTAAAAAAATTCCAAAAAATGTAAAATTTGGTCTCCAAGCACATTTTATTGTAGAGATCACATTTAATAATTTGGATCAACAATTTGGACTTTGAAAATGTAAAAAATGGTTGCTGTAACTCAAAAATTACTGTAACTTGATCTCTCCTCATTTTTTATTTGCTATATTTTGGTTTACACGATATAAGTTGTCAATTTATTGGGTAATTATAAATTAAGAACTTGATTAGAAGCTCAATATTTATGCAAAAAAGAATACAAAAGTGTTCCATTTTTTAAGAATGACATCATCCTTAGACAGATTAGACACATTTTTTTAAACGAGAAGAGGGAAATAAAATATAATAGTCATCCGATTAAAATAAAATCAGACAAATAAATAGAGATGATGTGAGAGGTTTAATATTTTAAGGATTATCGATTAAATATGTGTTTGGAGAAATTAAAACAATTATTTCCCTTAAATAGAGATGATGAAATAATTGTCTCTATTTTAATATTCTCCATATTAAACAATTGAGATGTTTAATATTTTAAGGATTATCGATTTGTTCCCACTGTTAATAAAATATAAGTCAACCTAGCAAATAAAATAGAATATAAATAAACACTAATTTTAAAGTATGAGTAAGACTACGGTGCTACGGCTCAATATTTGAGTTTTCAAAATTCTAACGGTCAATCCGAGCCATTCATCTTGTTCTCCATATTAATATGTATTTGGAGACCAAATTTTACATTTTTTGAAAATTTTTTACTATTTTTTTAGACAGATAGAAAATCAAATATCTGAATGGTGCATAATTTTTTACATCAAGTGATTTTCTACCTATCTAAAAAAATAGTAAAATTTTTTTCAAAAAAAATATAAAATTTGGTCTCTAAACACATATTAATATGGAGAATAAAATGAACAGTTCGGATCAACCCTTAAAATTTAAAAAATTTAAACATTGAGCCGTAGTACCGTAATCCTCTATGCAACCCATAGCACTGTTGCCTTACTCTTGAAATATATATACTAGTGGTCGAGTACTAAAATCTCCATGTATTATTTTGCAGGTCGGCACAGTTAGAAGATTATCTGTGGCAGCGCGAATATGATTGTGTGGTTATTGACAAAACGGATCAATTTCCAGTTTAAATAGGTTCAATTTTAGTTTCTAAGAGCATCTACATTTATGGTATTATGAGAGTTTCTAATCTGATATGGTAGTTTTTAATTTAGTTTTAGAAATGTCCAAGAGGTTTTTATTTAGAAACTATGCAACAAAGTTTCTTATTAAGAAATTATTTATAAACTCCATGCTGACCAATAATTGACTCAAATCATTTATTTATTTTTTAATTTATTGCTAACGTAGTTTAATAGAAACTCTAAAATTAATTTCTAAAAACTTTAAAAATCTTAATTTTTAAAAGTGATTAATAGTTATTTAAAAACTTATTTAAGTTGCTGTTATGTAAATGATGACGCATTCTCTGACCAAGTACAAATAACAGCATTCTTAATTTTAGATCTCCATCTGGGTAGAGAGACCCATTAGTGTTAGTACAATAGAACCTTTTTCTAATTTTATTTATGCTATTGCTATCATCGTATCATGCGCAGCTCAGGATGAGATAATGAGTCACAAAGTCTTCCCCAAAATGTTTAATTAATAATTCAGTGGAAATGTTTAGTTAAGGTTTCGGAATGGCGTCATTGCTCAATCCTACACAGCACAACCATTTAATAATTTCTTTTGATTCCATCCAGCTTGTGGACGGCGCATTAATTTTTCTTTTCCTTTTCTCAAAGAGCAGAATATCTTTTCTTCTTAGTACGGCGTCAATGGCATCCTTTCATTCATTTCTGAGCTGTATTTGTATCATTTCTGAGCTTGTCGAATATAAATATGGTATAACTCTAAATTTATTAATTTTTTCATTTTTTTTTTAGTTTATTTTTTCTTCCTTTCTCTAGTAGTTTGTATTGGAAGTACAAATAGCACCATTTTACCATTTATCCAACAAGTATTGTATTCAATATGACAGGTATGGGTGAATTTTCTTTTTGTTAGCTTCTCAGTATGAATAGAGTACGGGTAAATTTTTTTTTCCTTTTTTATTTTGTTAAATTAAAACATGAAAAATTCCTTTTTTATTTTGTTAGCTTCTCAGGTATGGGTGAATTTTCTTTTTGTTAGCTTCTCGGTATGAATAGAACATGAAAAATTACTTCCCCCATGGATAAATAAAGGAATAAACTCTCAAGCAATGTAATCTCCAAATGTATTATGCTAGTAAGAAAGAAGGATAAATAATTGCATCTTATATCTAAGATTCTTGCACAAACAGTACATTACCATTACCATTACCTGTCTATGCTCATTAACTTAACTCAATACACTATCGAAAAAATGAACCCCCATTTTTTAGCTTCACTAAGACTAGAACCCATTTAATTTAATCTTAATTTCTACAACACACTAGAGGGGAAAACATACCAGAGCTGTTCACGCCCTTTCGGGTTCAGCTTCTAGTAATTAACTTTTATCCTGATTAGATGGCAACAAAAATACGAAACTAGAATTCTCTCGGATGAGAGGTGGTGGCTCAAGATTGGAGATGTCTATCTGCTCCACGGATTTTGATATGTCATCAACTGAAAATGGAACGCTGCAATGACATACATTGTCAGGATTGTGATTTTTGGCTTGTTAAAGAAAGCATATATAACCATGCAATCACCAAATAGACCAAATAATATATACAAGTTTAGTAGAAGCAAATAAAGAAAAATAATTAGTTGACAAAAGAATATAGAGATTAACCTTGAGTCATCGTCAAGCAAAAATGAATTGCCCGCAGCGCTATTTGATTCTTCACTCATTATTACCCTCATATATGATATTACCTACATTGCAAAACTTAGAATAACTTGCTAATTTTTTTTCTACAAAAGAAACCAATATAGATATTTTAATAACATCGATCCATTGCACTTACATCTGGTGATACACTTTGCGTTCCATACTTATCATCCCAGTACATAGTACTAATCCGATATAGTTGCTGTATACAGAGGGTCTGCCAATGAAAAAGAAAATATTGTTAACTGATTCAAAATATGAGTTTTCTTTTCAACAAAAGGGCAGCTGACACTTTACCGGGCAAAGGTCATGAGTAATTTCATCATATGTTTTCTTTGATTTTTGATGAATAACCTGAAAGGGAAGAAAATGACACAAATATTTTATTTTTGATATATTACTGGAATAAGAGAATATTACATGAATAAAGAGTAGTTGCCTACTGAATTGAAAACAAACAAGTGACATCAGCAAATTACATAAATTTTTTAGGGCCATATAAAGTAATTTTACATTTGATTTTGATAGATATATTAAACAACTTACCAAGAAACCAATGGCTTGTCTGATATGCTTTAACTCGTCATAAGCTCTCCCGGCATACTGAAAGAAGTACACCAAATATTATTAATTAACATGTCAATTTGTCTGTTAAAAACTATATATAAAAAATTATTATTTGATAATTAGTGTAAATCTATTAAAAAAATCAATTGTATTACTTCATCAGTGGCTCCAACACACCACTGCTCTAGCTCAGTAAGTCCTGCCTTGACGTACTCTCCATTACTGAACGAACAACATTCCCTTCTTAGTAGAAGACTGCAACAAAAGAAAACAGATTACAAAAAAAAAAAGAGACGATAAATTTCAATCAAGCTAAGAAAATTAAAAAAAATATTTCACCTGTTAAACAACTGAACATTAATGAATGTGAATATCTGAAGAAACACCTTTCTAACCAAAAAGGGAGGCACCTGTTTATAATAAAAAATTCAATTCAAGTTAATGATCCTCCAAAAGGGAGTAGTGAACCAGAATTAAACATGTAATTACTAACATTGTTAGCCTTGAGTGTGTTCAAAAAGTTAGTGAGGCTTCTAGCTATATCTTGCCAATGACCAATCAAATCTTGTTGACCGCCTATGTTTTTGGTCGGTGAACGACCACCTTTCATTAAACTTGCTCTTGATTTTCTGGGAGCCTAAAAAAGTGAAATAAAATAAGTAACCGTGTAAAAGCTATAACATTTAACACAAATGCATACAAAGCTCTAATGTAACTTCTTTCATATACACCTCTGAAAGTCATCAGATAGGATTGATACCACATGAAAGGATGTGAATTTCACAGGGATTTTAGAACATGGTAATTACAAAAATACCCCTCCTTCCTCATTTTTTTCCTGATTTACCTATAGATAGAGATAATCAACTAACAAGAAAGGGGCACCTTTTAAGGACACAGGAAAAGAGGGATAGAGGTTGTCATCTTTCATATACACACATGGATATCTTACGTTATTATTTTCTGTAGAGCATTTTACACAAGGCAACAAAGAATTTTCAATACTTATACAGTAAGAACTTAATTTGGTTAAGCCAAGTTTTATTCTGATAAACCAATCAACATATATCTCAACACCATCCATGGAGTGGCAGTCATGTATGTCCAACTTGATAAAAGCGCAACTTACAGTATCCATATAGATGTTCAACGGAATATACCTGAATGCAGGAAGCAAGTAAAGGAGTTATCTCTTTCTTTAAGTTGTCCCTTATCATGCCATATATTTTTTCGACATATGCTGTAAGTTGTTGTTTAAACAACAGAGCAGGATACTTGGCCTCTACTTGCCTTACTGAACCCGACCCGCCCCCTGAGCTACCGGTCACAGAACTGAGATCCACTCCTTGAGGTATTCCCCTGAAGCTCTGTGATACAAAAAGTAAAATTTTACTAGTAGTAGTTGCGGAGCCACACATGCAAATGTATTTCAATTCCACATAATTGAAAAAACCTCATGTAATTGTATAATTGTGAGTTCTATGGTAACAATTAATGAACTGACCCCACTGATCAGGGTAACAGAATATAGAATTCAATGAATTTATCCTTAAAATAATAATCTCACAGAACTAATTGAGCATTATTCAGGGGTTACAAAAGTTGAACCTTCTGCAGAATATCCAGAAAATCCACCTACTTTTTTTAATTTAGCAGCATGGCATACGCATGCTAGCCTTTTGTGGAAATAGATTTTGAGTCCCAATATGAAAACGATGAATTATGCTACTTGAGAAAAGTTATATGCAGGTGAATATAAAAATGGTGAGAAGGAAAGAGCTGCATACTTGAGTCACCCTCCCAAAAATAGAAGCAGATGAGCGCCTGCGCTGTGGGGCCCCAGGAGCCCCACTTGGTTTTAGTGTACGTTGGAGCAACAATAGAAGAGTTGAGGAATTAGAAAGCCAATATGCCAATACATCATTGTTGTCTTGAGTCTACAATCCAAGGTGACAAAACAAAACAAAAATTGTATTGGAATGATTTAAAATATTCAAAGTTATGATTGTTTTTAAAGAGTAAACCACCATGCTTCACTCATCCTCTTCTAAGATAATTGTTCTGAGGTTTTACTTGAGAAACTAAAACTTTGCAACCAACACAAGCTTTTTAAGACATGAATCAATAACATCCCACCATTAAATTAATGTGACTGGGGTGCATTCAATCAAATTTTCACAGATTGCTCCTGAATCTACAAAATATATTTTTCTAGTTTAAAATAAAAGTTGGAGATCAAATTATGTCACGGGTCATTTAACTTAACCCTGGCTTTTGTGGCAGCAAAGGTTGAGTGTAATTCGAAAACAACAAAAATTTAGGTGTAAAGCACAAAAAAATGCATTTATTATTTAAACTTGCACGATTTTTAGAATCACCAACCTCAATGGCATGCCCAATAGTCTGAATAATACGATCAAAAACACTTGTGCGCTCAACTTCAAATGATCTCCAATTAAGAAGGCACTTGAATATTATGCAAGCTGCGACAGGCCTATTCCCTGAAAAGCCACAGTGCTGTGCAATACATCTGATCAACATGTCATGATTCTCCTGTTTAATTCACACCAAGTGTTTAGTTAATCTAGAAGTGAGGACTAACTTATTAGTCTAATTACGTTCCTTGAATGTGTTAGACCTGTTGCTTCTCATTGAGAGACCTCTGGGGTCTGTCATCTAGTTCACTACGATCCCTTGTAAGCTGCCGTGAAACTGCTGGTGCACCGTTAGTATCCTAAATATTTAAAATAGATTTAAGCACTTGCGCATTGTAGGGAAGAATATTATAATTCAATAAAGGAAATTTTATTTACCGGAGCTAGGATAGAACTGTTGCCTAGTATAGTACCATCATCAGAGCCTCTCTGTTTTACATAATGGCAGGAACAAGTAATTAAGTTCTGCAGAAGAACATGTTCAACATTAATTATTTATTAAAGGAGAGTTTTTGGTTAATATCACTTACATGCATAATTGACTTTGATCGGCCTGATAAGAATTTAGTTGGAGCCATTGAAACAGCTTGTTGGCGTAGAACTTTATTTTCTGACTCAACATTTGATATCTTCTCTTCTAGCCTATTAAAGAAAAGAAAATGAAAAAAATGTTATTGGTTAATTGTTTGTCATAATGTAATATATAAATCAAGTGTACCATACAGCCGGGTATTATTTTGTGTTCTCTTTTGGGCAATACATAATGCTTATGGCCCACTTATGCCTCAATTATTCATAATTAATACACAACTAAACACCAGGCAAGGCAAAGAAAAACACAAGATGAAATAAAATGATATTTTTATTAATGTCATTGATGTATGTACAATCTAACTTGCTTCCATTCTCAAAGATCTACTATTACTCATAGAAAGCCTAATAATATGCTATTGAATAAACAAAGCATCTACTGGGGAGACATGATATAAGTTATGATTATGAGGCAGAATAGGAACCTCTGCACAGTTTCCTGGAGCATCCGTAGCTTCCCATCAGCTTCATCCAGCTTCTTTTGTTTATCTTCACTTATTCGATGTGCTTCCGAAAACCTTTTCTCATAATCTTCGGCCTTCTCTTTTTCTGATTGCATTGACGCCTGAAAACATAATGTACATAATGTAGAACCATAATTACTTTTGCGATTTGCATGAAGGTTCTTACTTATTATTACTTCTATTTGCCTATCACAGAAAATGTTTTTCCATAATTTCAGATAACACCAAACTCATTGTGGTCTTAACATTTCTAAGAAAAATGATGACAAAATTTCCCCAACACTCTCTCATATTTTAGCTAAACTAGGTCACTTCGCACCACTTGATATAAAATTGAAAATCAATAATCAATGTCAGAAATTGCTTTGCTTGATTTGATTTCAGCATGGGTTTATGAGAAAAGTGGAACTCAATAGAGCTAAGGGAAGATTGTGGAAAGCAGCAACTTCTACATTACCCAAATCTAATTTATCACTGCTTTTCACAAATGAGTTATAAAAAAGTGGGTCCAGTATCCAAATAAGAAAATAAAATAAAAATAGTAAATTTTATTATATACAATGTGAAAACCAGTAAAAAGTCGGATATAATAATATGGAAAAAAAAGAAATAAATATAGTAAACTACTGGATGCTATTTTCATTGCAAGCAGTTTGAAAAACTAGCAACAAAACATTTTTGTTAGTTACCTTCAGTTGTTCAACCTCCTGAGTCAAGTCATTGATCTTCTCAGTATCTTGAACAAGAACAGTGGTTTCCTTGACAACAGGTGGTGCTTCTTCCAGGGCCTTATTGGCTGCCTCCTGTTCTTTGATTAGTTTAACATTGGCCTTCTGTGTCTCTTCCAACTTCTTTTTTACTTCCTGTAAAGAGCACTGAAGCTTCCTGTTTGTCTCTTCAACTACCTTCTTTGCTTCTTCCAAATCAGTCTGATTAGAACATAATTCAAGTTATTCAAGAGCACTGAATCTAAACAAGGGTCATTAAATAGCACAAAAGAGTACCTTTGCTATCTTATCAAGTTGTAGTCGAATTTGTAGTTCTTCAACTTTCTTTTCAAGCATATCCTTTGCTTCCTTTAGTGCTCCTGTTTCTCTTGCTGCCTGAGAATAGATAAGACCAAAAATGTTTGATCACCCTTTCTTTTCAGTTCAGTTGATTTTGAACAGTGGGATATCATATTATCATAGTATAAAATATAAACATTTTTTTCACCATTTTAAGTTTTCTGAGTTCTTTTCTGCCAAGTTTTCCTCTCCATCTACACTGAGTATGTAATGATGCCTTCTTCAGCTTTTTATAATAAGAATATTCTCTGTAACAGCGCCACCGAGCCTGTTTAAAAAATAAATTTTAGATATGTCCACGAGAAATTACACCACTGAATAAATGTACTGAAATGAAGAAGAAAGTCAAGTGCCTGAATAATGGTGGCAGCTTTGGTCCTTCTCTTGAATCTGAAATCATTTCTAGCAGCCATTGCTCTAAGGCCTGTCTGTATAACAAGAACTGAAGCTTTCAACACGGAATATGATTTCTGGGATTGGTGCCGACGTGTGCTTTTCTGAACTTTTATCGCAGCGGCTTCCCTCCTCATGCCCTCAAATAGTTTACAAGCAAGTCTCCCTAAAGTCAAGAAGAGGAGAATTTATTCAATCATACTGGTACCAAGTGCTACTAGAAATCCAATTTCACAGATAGAACTCAAGTAAACACAAGCCAGAACCCCACAATAAATCAGAGTAGCTAGGCTACAATGAGTAATAGGTTAATAGCTAATGAAACCACCTTGATGATCTTAAGCTCATATTAGCTTTACTTAATAAACCACATAGAAATACATGTTCTCAATAGACCACATTACAATATTCAGAGATCAGATAATTAAATGCAGCATCCTGATATTTACTTCACTTGAAGCTAAGGGGTACATGCACTAATCCAATGATCCTTTTGTTTTTAGCTCTTCATTGTTTTTTAAAGGGAAGTAGGCTTCCCCTACTTAGAATTTTATTATTATTAATAAAAAGAGTAGCTTTTTCATTGTTGAATTCATCAACTATGTCTACCTCTGCAGATAGATTGCATATAGATTGATGCCTCTTTAACTGCAAGAAACTTCTTGCGAGCAACATGTGTTAGTATTTTCCGTTGAATGGTCTTTGCCGCAACACTTAATACCTCGGTTCTTCTGGCATCCAACTCAGCCATCTGACCAGCTCTCAAAAAAATCTTTGTTTTTCCAATCTGCAATGAGCCACTGTATTATATTTATCTCCATATGATCACTGTTGCATCGAGTTGATATCAAGAATGACCCAATAAGTATTATCACTATTTTCTTTTCTGTCCTTTTTTTATATATATACAAAAATAGATGGTCATTTTACCTGAAAGCCCACCAGACCTTTCTTTTCAAGAATCTTTTTGCATGCTGCCTTTTCATCGTAGCTATCCAAGGACAGATGGTAGAAATTAAATGCAAGCTATGGTACTGTTAATTGTGAATTGCTATGTATGAAAAAGAAAAGAATAAAGTTACCCAATACTCACTTTCCTTGCATGGCTTCTGGAGCAAGAAGCCCAAATCTATGCAAAAAGTCATAAAATGTACGGCGCGTAGGATATCCAGCACAGCTAATCCTTATAGCTTCAAGCACACCCTAAATAAGAAAATATACTTATGAATTGTAAAATTGATTCTTTTGATATGACCAGAACTTCAAGATGAAGTTAAAAAAAAAAGGGTTGTAAAATAACTCACACCACAGCGTAGCTGTTGCATGACATTCACATTTTCAAAAATCATTGGCTTCAGCACATTGTTTGGCTTCACACATCTGATATAATGCGGCTCGGTTGAATTTAAAGTTTCCATGAGTGCTTGTAGTTGAGACTACATCAAACATATTTCATGTCAGTTACACGAACAGTGACTGGATTCTTCTATCCATAAAGATTAGGATTTTTCTTTTCTTTCTTTTTGTGCATTAAACACAAAATTTTATCAACTTTGCAAAAAATATCCCATAAAGATATACACAATTAAACATTGGCAACTATGGCTCAACCACGCCCAATATCTAATAAGCGCTATATTTCTTTTAGCCCAAATTTAACTAACATCAAACTAGTAGCAAGTTCAAATGTGGTCTGCACAACTGGCGTTCAAGCAACTTAAATCAAGGATTTGACAGTTGAGATTAAAAATGATTGGGCTTAGCTTCCAAAAAGAGCACCCTTTAACAACTGAAACTGAAATCTAAATGTATAACACACCTTGAAGCGAGAACCAATAGAAGAGAACTTGGATGACTTTGTTGTTGACTCCTCTGCAGGTGGTGGGAAGAGGCCAGCCACAAAGGGGCATTTAGAGGCACCTAAGAGATCCTGGTGCTCTGGTACAACATAATCTTTGTTCTTATCTAGAAACTGATCGGACTGATATGTGACATCACCAGCGTAATGGCACACGGTGAAGTCGGTACGAGACAATTTTGGCTTGGTGAAGCGCTTGTGAACCTTAAAGGTCTGGTACAGCTTCTGGGAGAAGGTTTCATGTGTCGACTTTGGGAACATGCTGGTAGTGAGCACGAGAATGAGATTAAATATGACAATAAGGAAATAAATTGTTATAATTAAATGGGAGAACTTAAAAATTACACACCATGCTTCATCTAGGAGTGTAATTATGCCACCAGGTTTCTGCAAAATACAAAAGCCATATGTAATTCGAAATAGTGCATTCAATATTACAAACCATTCGAAGTTTTAAATGCAAGTTTGTAACATTAAGTCCAGTAAGATGTACTTTCTCAATAAGGTCAAGAACATCTTGGTTATCAATAAATTCAATGTAGCTCCAATCAATCTGTTCTTTAGTGTATTCCTCTTGCTCCATCTTAAAAACATGCTGCAAAACATACCAAAAAATTAAATATTATTCATGGTTTGGTGGGGAGGGGGTTAAATGGAGAACACAAACGATACTTGTCAATTATACCTGGTTAAAATGTTGCTGGAGCTTCTCATTGGTGTAGTTGATACAAAATTGCTCAAAGCTATTTGTTTTAAAGCTCTCAAAACCATAAATATCAAGTACACCGATCAGTGACTTGGAAGTTGGGTCTTGGCCAATTGAGCTATTAATTTTATCAACCAACCTATTGAAAATAAAACAAATATTACAAGTTATGCATCCAGGCTTTCATTTTCGACAGCAGCTATAATTTAGATAGATAATTAGTCCAAAACCTAAGCATAATCAACTCATTGCATACGAGCCCCTAAATTCCCAGCATTTTAAAAGAAAAAATCCTCTTTATTCGCAAAAAGATCCGAGAAAAGAAATATGTTAGTCTTTAATACTTTGAATTATATATATCTATAATCTCCTTATCTTGAGATAAGGACAAATTTGCTATAAAATACTGAGACTTAATTCATGATCAACTGATGGATATTAAGTATCGATGCATTATAGTTTTAAAACAAAAAAACTCCAAGGGCATTCATTAAAACACTGATGATGGACCATACAAAGAGTAGTCAATTTGTCCTTAATTTATTAATAATCTGTTCATATTAAATGCATAATACTAACTGGATTCAAGATTAACCACATGCTAGGTTCCAGTTTCTATTGGTCCAAAAATGCAGGAATTGTTGCTCTAAACACTACAAAAAGGGTTCTTCACAAATTTAAGTTTACTTTCTACTGAAGTATTACCAATCAAACAAACGAGAGTATATTGTCTTTGCTAATCCATCCCTGCTCACAGTTGCTCCCAGTGGGTCCAGACTTCTCTTTATAACTTCTTCAGGTGTAACCATTACACGCTTAAGAAGTGCATCCTCTAGCGCAGCTGCATTACACCTGGAATAGAAATGCTTCTAAGTGCCTAACACATATAGTAACATGATCGGACTGAACCAGCTTCCCAAATCAGTAATTAAGCCAAAATCAACTAAACCTCAATTGAGAAAGTACACCTTGTTTTAATGCAGTTAAGTCTCAATTTACCCTCAGGTGAACAAGTAGGCATAAATCTTGCATATTAATTGTTATTTAAGAATCACAGTGCATACATTAGAAGCTCAGCAGTCATGCTGAGATGGAACTTAGACTTCTCATCTCTCAAAATTGAGGAATCAACTTCTTGACCCTTTGCAAAATCAATGTTACCCAGATGCAGAATGGCTGCCACCACTCTGAAAATGGCGTCCTGTAAACAAAACCAAAACAAAAGCATGATTATAGAATTTGATTAAGTTATAATGCTTATTTTTTTCCTAAATTTTTAAGCGGCCCATTTTTTTTCAGAATTTGCAAAGAAGCATGATGGTTTCTGAGCTTTGCAAAAAGTTAAAAAAGATAATGAATATATTTACAAACACAAGCACTGACTTGGACAATATAGAAAGACAAAACAACCAAGTACCAACTAAACCCTATAAATGAAAAACCCTAACATAATTTCAAATTATTTAGACAAACATCAAATGATTTTTTCCACTCAATTAAATTCTGAATCATCAATTCAACTCCTGATATTTTTCTCGTCTTTCTAATTAGAACATGAGCAATGTTATTGAGAAAAGATAATGAGATGGGCAAATTTTTGTCAAAGTGTAAATTAATTCTAGAGAAAAAAAAAGAATAGATTAGGCTATTCCTTGATCCAAGAATAGCACCTGATCTTGTGCGCTCATTCCAACAACATCCATGGCTCTTCTTGTCGCAAGGTACTCGCTCGCCTCATTCACACCAACCAACTCATAGCAATGTGATTGGTTCAGATAATGAAATGACTTTGGGTTGCCTAATTTGTACTTTTCAATCACCTGTAAGAGCACATAGCAAAGAGTATAAGAAATAAATCATTCAATTGTGAAAATCCCCCACTCCTTTTAACTTGTTTCAGTAACTAGTTTAATTACATGACATGTTTTCTTGTAAGATATTTATTTATTTATTTTTATTTTTTTTGCAAAAAGTATAATCAGGTGTCATGGTTCAATTGCGACACTTTCATGAAAATCGTCATTTAATCTGGCACATAACAGGACCGCTTTTCATACCTTACCCACCACATTAGTACTTAAGAAGAGGCTTAGTGTGGTTCTATTTGTGTTCTGAAAGCAAATGCGAATAATTCAAAGCTAAGACGGTTCTGTGCAATATCTTCAACAACAAGAAAGAAAGAAGACTATACATGCCTCTTTGGGAGCAGCACAGAGAAGGTAGAAACAATGGTAGTTGCGTTCTGGGTCGGACACTTGGCAAACGCGGGACCGTTCAAGAAGATAGGTTCTAATAGCAGCACCTGATATCCTACCATGCTTGTTGAATTGGATCTCCACAAACTTACCAAACCGACTGAAGAAAGATGTGTAATTATTGTTAGAAACATACACATGCTTTTATCACTATGTGAAACTCAGGTCATGATCCAAAATAGTCACCTTGAATTGTTGTTTCTGACAGTTTTAGCATTACCAAATGCCTCCAAAACAGGGTTTGACTGCAAAAGATTGTCAATAGAAGTAGGCAAAAGTTCAGTTAAGAGCCGTAAAAACTCCAGATTGTCAATAGAAATTAACCCAATTTAACTTTAACTAATTGTCAATATTGCAATTAAGCCTAACTAAGCTTTTTAATCCAGCACCCTCATTGTGCAATTATGCATAAAGCAAGCAAGAGAAAACCCCAAAAATGGAAGTTTTCAAACCATAACAGTCCCGTGCCAAGAGTAACATCTGATTCCTACAACCAAACCTTAAATAATTCAGAAAAATATACTATTGTGCAAGCTATCTTACTTCTAGAACTTGTTGTTCTACTGTTCGGCCTTCAGTTGCTGTTCGTCCCCCAAGAAAGGCAAGATATTGCATAAGCATCTTTGTAGTTTCAGTTTTGCCGGCACCACTCTCACCACTCACCAAAATTGAGTTACTTTTCCCTTCGTTGATCATTGCCCTGATTAAAAATTACACATATGAAATAAGGCAATTCCGAACTTAATGGAAGACAATAACAAGTTTTAAAAAAGAAAAAAA